>CAUYON010012794.1:0-14322 GCA_963573935.1 Arctocebus calabarensis
TATACCCAGATGTCTTATAAGGAAGACATGTTTATTGCAGCCCAATTCATAATTGCTAAGTCATGGAAGAAGCCCAAGTGCCTATCGACCCATGAATGGATTAATTAATTTTGGTACATGTATACCATGTAATACTATGCAGCCTTAAAGAAAGATGGAGACTTTACCCCTTTCACGTTTACATATTCTTCTTGGCAAAGTATCTCAAAAATGGAAGAAAAAGTATCCAATGTACTCAGCCCTACTCTGAAGCTAATTTAAAGGTTTCATATGAAGGCTATAACCCAACTATAGCACAAGAATATGAGGAAAGGGACAAGGGAGGGGAGAGGGAGGAAGGGTTGGGGTGGTGTGAGGGTAGTTGGTGGGGCCACACCTACAGTCCATCTTAGAAGGGTACAGGCAAAACTTACTAAATGTAGAATACAAATGTCTTCATACAATAACTAAGAAAGTGCCATGAAGGCTTTGTTAAACAGTTTAATGAAAATATTTCAGGTTGTATATGAAACCAGCACATTGTACCCCTTGATTGTACCCCTTTAATGTACACAGCTATGATTTATTAAAAAAAAAAGAATTAAAAATAAATAAATAAATAAATAAGGAAAAGAAATGTTGGGAACACATTGAGATTCAGAGCTAATGCCCATTACTAAAAACATTATAAGATCTGAATTATGACTCCAGCTGAGTTTTCCTTCTGGTCTGAATGCTTGTCTACACCAGGGTTTAGAACCATTATGAGGGAGAAACATGGTATTTGCTTCAGCCTATTCTATTAGACTGTGAGAAGTTACTTCTCTTCTCTGGACTTCACCAAGATACTCTGAAGACATATACAATAAATTCAAAACTACTGTACAGGTGGTAAAAGAGCACTGTACTAGGAGATATTTGACCTTGGTTTGTGTCCCTCTCTGTCATTTGTTAGCCATGTGATTTTAGCCACATCATTTACTTCACATTCTAACATGGTTAAAGCATTTGTGAATATTTGTTAAATGGATAAATGAATTAATAAGAGGGTGAATGAATTATCTCTTGCTTATTAATAAAGTTATACCCATTCCTGGAATGTTCTATCAAATAATAGAATTATTTAGAAAGTGTGTTGCAGTTTTGAATATACTTGGAATGCTCTAGAACTGAGTGGTTCAGAGCTTATATTTGCAAATTTTCAAATGGATAAATCTGGATTTGAATTTAAACTCTGCCAATATTATCAGTGCCATTCTCAACAAGTTATATAATTCTTCTAAGCCTCAATTACTCCATCTTTAATATGGGACTACTAGACTGGCCTAGCAAGCCTTAAAGATGGTCCCCATTGATCCTTTCTTCAGATATCCAAGATCTTATGTAGTCCCCTTGGAAATGAATAGGGCTGATCTACACAACCACCTGGATGTTGCTGAAATTATCGAATGTGACTTTCACCCTTTCCAGAAAGGACACTGAAGCCTCTGCCTTGCTCTCTTTTGGATAACTCACTCTGGAGGAAGCCTGTCACCACATGGCATGAACACACTAAAGCAGCCCTGAGGAAAGGTCCACATGGGAAGGAACTGAGGTCTCCTGCCAACAGCCATGTGAGTGAAACATCTTGAAGTGGATCCTCTAGCCCCATTCAATCTTCAGATGAGTCAGCAACCTAATGAGATAGCCTGAAGTAGAACCACTCATCTAGATCACTCCCAAATTCCTAACTGACAGAAATTATGTGCGAGGTGGTAAATATTTATTGCAATTTTGAAGATGCTAAATTTTGGGGAATTGGAGGGTGATTTGTTATTTGGTAATAAATACTTGGTATATATACCTCATATGGCCACTGCAAAATTCAAATGCATGTGAAGAATCTGCCTTGTTTAGTGCCAGGCTTCTAGTAATAGCTCAAGAAATATCACCTAGTATTGCCACTTTGGGCCATAAAAAGAGATTCTTTGGTCTTTGCTCTAGATTCTAGTACTCAGGAAGGTTTGTCTGCAAAAATATTTCCTAGAAGTGGCATCAACAAACTACTTATAGCACAGTTAATGTAGGACCAAGAACACATTTTTTCTATTATCCATGCTAAATAGAGAGGGGGTAAGACAAATGAAAGTATAAAAGGCTAACATTTCTTTGAAGAATTGCAAAGACTTATGTAAATCAATGGTGGGGCTGTAAGGCCCAAATTAAACACAGAGCACTGGTTAAACACGCATGCTATTCTGGTTCCCTGCACTTCATAAAGTACCTATGGAATTCTCTTTTAATCTTCATAAGAACCCCTGTAGGATGGTTATTCTTGAATCCATTTTACAAGTAGGCCAACTGAGGCTCAGAGGGCTGCGGCAACCTTCCCACAAATACGTAGCCATCAGGCGCTACTTGTGGGTTTCAGACCTAGGCTTTCAGACCCCTCTCTTGACTTGGACTGAGCCCAGAGATCCTTCTGTAATGCCAGGCTTCTGTCCCTTTCTGAGTCTCAATTTTGTCAGATGTAGGGTTTGGAAGAAACCAGGGACCACATGTTCAGGAACTTATTGCACAAGGCAGTTTATCCAGTGAGAGGAGCAGATAAAGTGCAGTCAGTTTGATAAACTTGAGTTTTCGTCTTTTGATTAGGAAATGAGTACAGAGAGGTTTTTTTGTTGTTAGAAGGAAAAAAATAACACACATGCAACAATATGTAGCACATGATACTGGATCTCAGAGTTGGGGGAGCAATAGGGACTGGTGAGGACTCTGGCAAATTGTAGGACCTATGTCCTTTCTTGAAAGGGCATCTTTTGCTTAGATCTAGCCAGATGTTACCATGAAGGAATATAAGCTCACTGGGCTGCCAGATCACCTACATTTTAAAGAAAAGCTGGAACCTTATTTTATATGAATTCTCCTCAAGTTTAAAGGTTGGTTTAGAGAAAATCAAATTTAAAAAAAAACCACATTGTGTAAGTCGAACGAAACATCTATGGGTTAAAGTCAGCTCATGGGGCCATCATTCAGTGAACCTGGACTAGCTAATTTGTAAGATCCCTTCCTGTTCTAAGACTGGTTATCTCTATTAGTACTCAGCATGCACTGTTTGGTTATATAGAGTACTAGCCAGATTCATAAATATTCCAAACTAGTTTTCACACACAGATGTGAACAGTGTCCTCAAATAGATTTCAGACTTGCTGAGGGCAGGGACCAGGTCCCTGGTTTACTGGGGTCTCTGTTTATGACTATCCTTGTAAGAGGGGCAGCCTTCAGGATGGGGACCCACTGTGACTAGGGCAGAGAGTCAGGCTGAGTGTTCTCCCTGAATAGTGCCTCTGGAGACCTGTGAGCCTCATATCAGTCGGAGGTCCAATCTCTAGATCTTGGGAGGGCAGCTTCTGTCACTCCCAGCATCCCAGGGAAGTATGGTGAGGGAATGAAGGTTAACTACTTCCACTTACATCTCGTCTGCCAGATTTATAAATGAGGTCTCTATGTTTCCTTTGGGAATCCTGCCTGCTGCTGGGAAGATGTAACTGCTTTTGCAGAAGGAAGTGACTTCTTCCTAATCATCCCAAACAAACAGGCAGGCTTCTCTGGGTATTCTCTCCTTTGAGTCCCCAATCCATCACATTTGTGGCTTGGGGTGACATAGTATACCCTAACATGGATTCTTGAGCCTAACTCTTGGGTTCAAATCCTACCTGTAAATTGGCACCACCAAGATTGGAACCCAGGCCCTTCTGTCTTATTCAATACCTTCTTGAGCATTCCTATGCTCATAATGATGAAGAATTTGTTTTTTAAAAGTATAACCCATATTCTCTGCTCTCAGGAGATTACAATTTGAGGAGACATAACAAAAAAGTTTAAACAAAGTTTTAATACTATAGATATGAGAAATCACAGTCCATAGCAGTGAATGTTCATTAGCAAAAGAATTGTGCAAAAAGAAGTATTATGAGAGCAGAAAGGAGGAGAAAAACAGTACAGTAAGGTTCATGTAAGAGAGTTAAGGTTTTTTAAATTATTGGAGCTGGTTGGAGGCCAGGGACTTTTTGTAAGAAGCAGAGGGACTTCAATGAAAATTTCTATGTTTGTCCTCATTAAAGAAGACAAGGTTGAACAGTGATTAGAAACACAGACTTTGGAGTCAGATCCAGGTTTGAATCCTGAATTTGCCACAGGATTCTTAGTTGGAAGTGACAGTTGGTTGCAAACCCAGCTTCAGCTGGTTTAAGCAAAAAGGGGGCTTTACTGTTCCACAGAGCAGAAGGCAGCTCACAGGATAGACTGCAGTAATTAGGCAAATTCTTAGGATGTGAGAAACTAAAGAATACCAGGAGGCCCTGACTCTATCCATCTTGTTTCTGCTTTTCTTCACCAAGCCTCCCACTTTCTTGTTGCAGATAGGCTTGCTCCATGATCTGGGACATATGGCACCTGAAAGCTCTGGATAACAGCCTCCAAATTCCATAACTCTAGAGAATAGGTTATTTCTCTTCCAGCTGCAAGTAAAATGTCTCAGGGAAAAGCTTTGATTGGGTTGGCTTAGTCACATGACTCTCACTGGTCCTTCTCAGAGACCAGAGGAACGTATCCCTTTGATTGGATGGATTTAGGTCACTAACAGAATTCTGTGATCAATAGTTTCATCAGAACCACAGTAGTAGGGAGGGTGTACCCTAATGCACATAGGATATTTATCAATGCTTTATTTTGGAAAAAGATCTTAGAAATAATGTAACCCAGTGTTACCCATACCTGGATGAGCTTGTTCATTTTCAGATTGCTGGTCATAGCCCATATTTCAAACCCACCTCTGGGAACTGGCGCCCACAAAACTATATCTTTACCCAGCTTTCCAGTGATCAGTGAGGTATAGGAGCCACTGGCCTATCCCAATCCCTCCATTTTACTAAAGGAGATACTAAGGCACAGAGAAGAAAGCTATTCACCCAGAGTCACACATGCAGGGAGTGGCAGAAGAGGAACAAGATTTGAGTTCTGCTTTGCAGACCCTGTTGACAGCTCTTTACTATCCCTGGCTGTTTCAGTATCTCCCCACCACCAGACAAAGGAGTGTGAGAGGAAGGAGGGTCCCATGAGTCATCCGCTCCCTGACCTTTCTGCAACTGGATTTGATTCCCAAACGCTCACCCTGCCACCACATGAACACACTCTTCCTCTCTGTTAGTGTGCCCCCAAACACAACCATTATCTGGCACACAGCATCCAGGTGGGAGAAGAGAGAGGGGTGGACTGTAGACAACTTGGTGTGATATAACAGGCTGCAGAGAAAGTTACTTCAAGCAGAGTCAACTGAGCACCAAAGCCCTGAAGATAAGAACAGGTAGGGAAAGTGCAAAGAGGAAGTATCAGTGGCCTGGAACAGGAAGGAGGGTTAAGAGAAGATTGGAACTTAATAAGGCTGGGGAATGGTTGTAAAAAGATTTACTGCCACATTACTGGATAAGGAACCTGACAAAAGAAAAAAAAAAGGATTTGTGACCTTTCGAGCTTATGTTCATCCCCATATAAACCCAGTGAAGTTTCTTTTAAATTGAAGTTATTTAATAGTTGTACCTACATAGGTTGAATGATTTGCCAAATAAAAATATGAATTATTTTTCTGCTTTGGACAGTTCTATGTAACAATGAAATTCTATCATTAGAATTTTGAAAATATGTGAAAGAGTATTGTAGAGCCAACCCCAAAATATTTTCTTCATACTATTGGCTCTGTGATATCTATTTCCCAAAAAGTCTTCAGTGTTGGAGGAGGTCTGAAAATTCTACTATCTCTAGTCTCCCTCATAGCAAGTCTCAACTGTCATTAGCATATTAAAGGATCTGAGAAGTCCTATGGGAAAGATAGTCACTGAAATTTGTTGAATTTGGTGTCAATCTTCTCTTGATTAATCTTACAAATACATCTTGCTGAGACGAGTCCCTTATCCCTCCCTGGGTGAGGGGTAGGCTTGCATATTTCTGATTTATTCCAATTCGGCAAGCCAAACAGGAGACAAAGGACCTGGGCACAGCTATAGTACTGCCTCTCTATTTCACAAGGAACTTCACTTAATTCCTTACCTATTTTCTCAAAGCATTGGCATATATGGCTTCATACAGATGTGCATTTGATCATTTGGAGGCAAACACTAAAATGTAGGACAGCACTGTGCAAGAGAAGGAGAGGGGAAACTTTCTGATTAGCTTTACACAGAGAAGGTTACTCCTCATTCATTTGGCTTCCAGGATCTGAGATTCACCTGCATTATTTTTCTAAATGGATCACACCTCTCTTTTCTTTGCTAACATCCCCATTGTGGAATCCTAACATGCCCCATGGTGTGACTTGTATTAATTCCCCCTCATCTAAAGAGATCATTGGTAATTTCCTTTGGTGAGCCACCCCCTTAACAATCCTCAGAATGTGTAATTCTGGTGCGTTTGACCCCTCTTTGCCTTCCAGGGGTAGGTGCAAGATCTAGTTAGCTGTGACCAGTCAACACATTTCCTCTGGCCACAACGATGGGTTCTGAGATGAGCGCGTGACCCAGGCTGGTCCAGTGAGATTCATTCTGGAATTCTATTAGAAGTATCAGTAAAGATTCATTCTCTTTCCTTTTGGTCTGCTTGGCTGGACGGACATGCACTTAGAGCAGCCACCACAAACAGCCCACCTGAGAATGAAGGCAACAGAAAGCAAAACCGGCTGAAAGACGGAAAAACTGAGTGCAGATGATTTCCTTCCCACCTGCACATTCAGCCATTTCTGGAGTTATTTTCTCCTAAACTTTTTATTTATATGAGCAGATATACTTTTTATTCTCTCAAGCTGGGCTTTAGTCATAAAAAAAAAACAAAAAAAATTTCTACTAAAGTTTGTGTACAGTTTAAGAGGTCAGAATCATCTAGGAAACATTTATTGTGCAACTATTATGCACCCAACCTTGAGCTATAAATGGGGGCAGGATGAACAAACATAATTAAAATATATGTCCTTGCCCTTAAGTTGTTCACTTTCCAGTGAGAAAGAGGGAGAGAGAAACACAAAAGTGGATAATCCACCACAATCTGATACATGTTCTATTTGAGTTATATACAAGGTATCGAGAAAGCAAAAGAAAAAATATATATCAAAGGGAAATAAGAAAACTTTTGGAGATATTGGATATGCCTGTTACCTTGGTTGCAGTGATGATTTTAGGCATGCATGTGTCCAAATTAATCAAATTGTATGTTAAGCATACACAGTTTTTGGTATATCACTTATATCTCAATAAAGATGAGTCTTCCCTGGGTGAAAATGGCTGGGTCCTCTCATCCCTCTGATGTTTACCCCACTGGCTAGAGCTGCCCCTCGAAAAGCATGAAGTTCAGAAGCTAAAGGAGTTACCGGCGGAAGGCTGTCAGCCAAGCATACTCCTTATGTCTGGGTAGCGAGTTCTTCCTTCCAGGGAGATCTGAGCAATGTGTCTCTGTTATCTGCCACAAATCCCAACTGAAAAGAGGTATTTTTTCTTTCTTCTTTTTTTTGACACTATAAATAATCCATGTCCATTATAAAAATTTGAACATAGAAAATTAAATAAAAGAAGGTAAAAGTCACCTAGAACTGCTAGTATTTTGAAAAACATCCTCTTGTATATTTTTGACACATGTCTGTAATATATATTTTATGAAAATGGTATCACATTTGAATGCAGTCTTTATAGCTGAGTTTACTCTTTAAAACTTTTTTTTTCTTTTTCTTTTTTTTTTTTTAAGAGACAGAGTCTCACTTTGTCACCCTCAGTATGAGTGCCATGGCATCACAGCGCACAGCAACCTCCAGCTCTTGGGCTTAGGTGATTCTCTTGCCTCAACCTCCCGAGTAGCTGGGACTACAAGTATCTGCCACAATGCCTGGCTATTTTTTGTTGCAGTTTGGCCGGGGCTGGGCTTGAACTCACTACCTTTGGTATATGGGGCTGGTGCCCTACTCACTGAGCCATAGGCACCACCCTAAAAAAAATTCTTAACAAATTCCCCCAATTCCTCCCTACTCTTCCCCCAGATAAGCAATATCAATAATCTAGTGCATGACCATCTTATATTTTAGGAGCATATGAGAGTTTTAAAAGTGTTCTCACATATCAGAATTTTTTATCAGTCTCACAGCAAACACCTTGTCAGATGGCAAATGCAAGGTCTATTTCCCTGTTTCTACAGGAGACAACTACACTCTAGAGAGATTAGTGATTATTGAAGAAAGTCACTCAACTTGTAGGCGACTGAGCCAAGATTCAAGTCTTAGACTTCTCACCTAGCATCATTCCATCAAATGCTGAATCTATCCCTGACACCCAGCAGGTCTCCCTTTTACTTGAGTAGATTTACTTGACTCTTCTCTGCAGCTGGTAGTGACTGGTTTGGGTAGTGACCTTCCCATGCCAGGAAGCAGTCAAACTAAGCTCTAATGGTCATTTCTCAGAATCAGAGTTGAGTAGATTATTGTGCTGTTTTTTAAAAAAAAAAAAAAGTGCGTGTGTGAGATTTCACTGAAGTACCATAGAAGGTAGTGCAGTATTGCTAAAAAGTCAGCATCTAGTGACAAACAAGAAATTCAGCTATGTTAGTTCCCATTTCACACTACAACCTCACCCTCCAAATAGCCATGTTCAGATGGTAGGTGGGTTTGTTGCTACTTCAAAATTTCTATTTTGTACTGCACCTCTATGGAACTGCAAAACACTAGATCCATTAAAATGGCACTGAGACAAATGACTATACAATGGTCATAGCTCACATCTATAATCCACATGAGCTGCTTTGGCCAAGGAGTAGTAGAAAATGTGTTTGTTAAAATGTAAGGAGGTTCTTTGACTGGGTTACTTGATAGAAGTATCTCTGTGCCAATTCAGCAGGAGTTATCAGAGATGTCTAGTACAGCTAGCTAGATGATGTATTTTCAAGCACTTAAGCATTAATATGCAATGGCAAAGAGTATGGGCTCTAATATCAGCCATGCCTTTGTTAAAACATTGCACCACCCACATTCTGGCTTTGTTATCTTGGGCAAGTTATTCTACTTCTCCAACCTTCTGCCTGCTCCATTTTGAAATATTAATAGAATAACGCCAGCCTTGTAGGTGAGAATTGAATGAGATAATTTATATAAAGTGCTCAGGTCTGGGCCTGGCCCATGGTAAATGCTTGACAATTTTTTTTAATTATTATTAGTAGTAATTACAATAACTAATACTATTATACCATTATTCTGTTAATAGATTATAAACTCAAGCACAGCAAAGACTTCTGGGGTCAGAGAAAACCCCTACTCAGGAATTCCCCTATCAGCTTTCTCTCGATGAAGCTCACTGGAGTCATGGATCCAAATCCTGCATACACTAAGTAACTTCATTTTGCGTTATCAAATATATGCCCTACTAGTCTAAGACAGCAAGTGTTGTAGCTGGTATTTCACAAAGTGTAAAAATAACAGACTTATAGATATTATTTATTACCAGGAAAAAAGGGAATTAGTAATCCAATAAGTTTGGAAAATACTTGGTTAAACATAAACAAAATGACATTGATTTCCTTCCTGTAGGACTTGTCAGAGCCTTTTATACTCCAGTGGAACTGTGCCTCTCAAAGAGGCTGATATAATATTGTATTAATCATGACATTTTCAGTCACAAATTGCAGATGTCCAACTTAATTTAGCTTAATCAAAAATGAGAATTTGATGGTTCAGGTAACTCTAAGTCATAGGATTTTATATACTTTATGTTAACTGGATCTAGGGGTACTAATTACATCCTCTGATCTCCCTCTTCCTCTTCCTCCCTTCCTCTCTACTTTTCTATTGGAACATCTTTTCTCTGTCTAGCTTCATTACTAGGCTTTTGCATTTGACAGCAATATTGTTCCACAGATGTCTTAGTCTTACAGCCAGTGACATAAAGAAAGAAAACATTTTCCCCCAATTTACCTGTCTTGGTTCGTGGAGTCATTTCTGATTCATGGTTGAGACCAGGGCTATGGAATAATCTGTTTAGTCAGGTGAAAATATATTAATCAGGGAAAAGGAGAAAAGGCATTTCTCCAAATGAGGAACTGATGACAAAAACCATGTATGCCCTCCAAATATTTAGCATTCCATCTTACTTGCCCAGTAAGTAATGATGATTTTGTACAAACTCCATCCCAACATAGCAAAAGAAAATCATTTTGATTTTCATTTTTTAGTGTCTTATGTGCCTTTTGTTGTTCATGGAATTTGCATACAGTGACAAGTGAGACATAGTTACCTTAAGTTACCCTTAAGTTCACAGTCTAAGAGGCCAAGCTCACAGACAGTAAGCAGCTAAGTACAATGGAACATTCTAGGTGTTATAGCAGAGAGATAAATGAACTGCCACAGGAACAGAGGAGAGATGGGATCAACCTGCCTTGGTGATGACAGGAACGTTTCATAGAGGAGGAAACATTTGTGTGGAGTTTGGGACGAGGCCAGCTTTGAGAAGGGCAGATTATTCTGGCATGTAGAGTTATCTAAGAAAACTGATGCATTTGAGAGCTCATGCCTTAATTTGGAAGCGAGGGATAGTCATGTGATTTTGATGCAGCCTGTATGGGCAGCCAGGAAACCAAGCTGAAGAACCTGGCAGCTAGTGTTGACTCTTGACTCACAGATCATCTCTTCTCCAGAATCCTTCCTGAGGCCTTCATTTAAACCCTAAGGAAGCTATTGTCTGTATTTACCAAGTAATCTTCCTCATCCCTCTTTCTTTGTAGGGAGACTCTCTTTCCAATTCTGGGGTAGGGGAGTTAATCACATGGCCCAGGCTGAGCCAGTCATATTCTACCATTTCCAGATTACTGTGATTGGGCTAGAGGTGGGCATGTGACCCAAATCCAACCAATCAGTGTCTTAACTTGCTTTCTTTGGGCAGATTTTGGAAGAATGTTAATTTTTGTCCCTACTGTGGGTAAGGCTGAAAATATGGATCTGGGGTTGCTTTAGTACCTTTTAATGCTACATGCTTTTGTAGCTTTAATTGGGTTAATGCTCATTGTCCTCCAAAATGGGCACTTTCTCCAACATTCACCTGAATGCTGCAAAACTTCCCTTCAAGTTCTGGGAAAGGGTAGGAAGGCTGTATTATATGGAAGGACATAAGCACAGTCTTTGAAGTCCTGCCTCATATGACTATTCTGCTACTTCTTGGGGCCATGAAACCTTTTAGGATCTGATTCCAAGGTCTTTCAACCCAATTGTGCTTCCTTGAGTCAAGCTTCATCCCTTCCTCTTCTCTCCAGACCCACCTAACTTGTATCCCTGCTTCCATTTTTGCCTCTGTTTTCAATATACTCTTTGCTCTGCCATAGAGGACACTTTGGGAACCCAAATACAATCATGTCATTTGTTGCTATAACCAAAGGGTATCACCTACAAAAAATGGTCCTGGTTATTCAAATTAGCCTGTAGGATCCTCCAAAGCATAAATTCTGACCACTATGGTCTAGCCTCATCTCTTGCCACCTCTTAACACACAATTCGCCCTCTGGAGACATTGGCTAGCTTCTTATCTTCACATACCATTTGTTGTAGTTAATTTGTGCTGCTGTATCAAAATAACTGAGATTGGGTAATTTATAAAAAACAGAAATTCATTTTCTTATGGTTTTAGAGGCTGGGAACTCCAAGATCAAGGTACTGGAATCTGGTGAGAGACTTCTTGCTGTATCCTGACATGGCAGAAGGCCAAGAGAGAGTGAAGTTCCTCTCAAGCCCTTTCATAAGGATACCTTCTCCCATTCAATAGGCAAAAGCCCTCATGAACTAACCAATTCTTAAAGGCTGCACCTATTAATACTATGACATTGGCCATTAAGTTTCAACATGAGTTTTTGAGGTAACATATTCAAACCATTGCACCATTTTTAGAACCTCTTCTTCTCTTGAAAAAAATCCCACTCATCCATTTAAACTCAGCTAGGGTATCTTTCTTACTTTTATGTTAGATGTCCCAGAAGGACTCATGCAGAGCTCTAATCTTTCTCTGCCTTATGATTGCATGCTTGGGTGTCTATCACCCTCACCTTTCTTCTTCTTTCTCCCACACCTCACATCTAATTCATGTTCAAATCTTGACAAGTCTACCTTTAAATATATAGTTCTAGAGGACAGAGGCAAGATAGCCTACTACAGCCAGCTTTCCACAGAGGCACCCGTCCAGAAGGAGAGTTAAAGGACAGAAGGTTACCAAGAAAGCCAATGGTTTGGAGTTGAGCCAAGAGAGAAGGTTGAAGAATGCACATAAGCCCTTCTGAGGCTAGCTGTGACCCCAAGGATACAAACATAAGGTACAAAATCCATTGTCAAGCAGATGGGAGTCCCCTCCCCCATGAGAATGGTTTACAGTATATGCCATACATACAAACAAGCAAGCAGAGTTTAAATATCTTCCCATTTTATCCCACAGGAGAGACCCTCTAAAAACTGGACCTCCTTCCTCTACTAGGGCTCCATGGCACTCTCCTGCCAGGCATAAAACTGTATAAAACTGTACATATTCTCTACTTGCTATTTTGAACTCCCAGCACTCCCCTCCACTCTCACCCTGAGGTCTTGAGGCCTGTCCCCCATGGATTCCAGAGTCTTGGGCATTTTCTTGAGGGGTGTGGACAGGGTATGGGTTGCTGCTGATCTTTACTGATTCTCTGGCACAGGAGTAAGGAGAAGATGCTCAACTGAGATGGAATCGTATAGGAGAGATGGTGCCCCAAGACACAGAGAAGCAGCTGCAGCAGCAAGAACAATAGGGCTCACACCCCTGGGGATATTTTGAAAGGACACTCCCAGTTTCTCTGGGTAACCAGAGGAAGCCAGGAATCTTCTCCAGTGGTAGCCACTGGCAGAACAGATCCGGGACTGAAAATCAGGCCCCACAAGTAAGGGTATGCCTGAGGCAGTGCCAGCCTGGGTGGAGCACAGGGACTAGAATATGGGCTGGCAAGACAGCAGACTCCCAGGGCAGGGCTGACCCAGAGGACTGCTTTACTGAGCTTCAGGCACACCTGGCCCTCAGGGGATCATAGCTGAGACAAAGGCAGGAAGGCAGAGGCTGGAACTGAAAGCTGAGTGTGAGCTCTGAATGCGTCTGCCCAACATAGACTGCAGCCAAGACCAGGCAGCGGTACATACAGGGCTGAGTTGCAGTTTCTGTGGGATAAAGCCCACTTGGTCATGGTGTATAATTTGTTTGACGTGTTGTTGGATTCTGTTTGCTAGGATCTTGTTGAATACTTCTGCATCAATATTCATTAGTGATATTGGTCTATAATTTCTTGTTAAATATTTTTCCATCCATATTCATTAGTGATATTGGTGTATAGTTTTCTTTTCTTGTTGAGTCTCTCCCTGGTTTAGGGGTCAAGGTAATGTTTCCTTCATAGAATGTGTTGGGTAATATTCCTTCCTTTTCTAAACCCCAAACCAAGCAGAAGAAAAGAAATAACCAAAATTAGAGCAGAATTAAATGAAATTGAAAACAAAAAAAGTATACAACAGATCAACAAATCAAAAAGTTGGTTTATTGAAAAGGTCAATAAAATAGATAAATCTTTGGCTAACCTAGCCAGGAAAAAAAGAGTAAAATCTCTAATTTCATCAAACAGAAATGGTACAGATGAAATAACAACAGACCCCTCAGAAATTCAAAAAATCCTTAATGAATATTACAAGAAACTTTACTCTCAGAAATATGAAAATCTGAAGGAAATTGACCAATATTTGGAAGCATGACACCTTCCAAGACTTAGCCAGAACGTAGTGGAAACGTTGAACAGGCCTATATCAAGTTCTGAAATAGCATCAAATATAAAAAATCTCCATAAAAAGAAAAGCCCAGGACCAGATGGCTTCAGGTCAGAATTCTACCAAACCTTTAAAGAAGAACTAGTACATATATTACTTAACCTCTTCCAAAATATAGAAAAAGAAGGAATACTACCCAACACATTCTATGAAGGAAACATCACTTTGATCCCTAAACCAGGGAGAGACCCAACAAGAAAAGAAAACTATAGACCAATATCACTAGTGAATATTGATGCAAAAATATTTAACAAGATACTAACAAACACAAATCCAACAACACATCAAATAAATTATACACCATGACCAAGTGGGCTTTATCCCAGGATCTCAAGGCTAGTTCAATATATGTATATCTATAAATGTAATTCAGCACATAAACAAATTAAAAAATAAAGACTATATGATTCTCTCAATTGATGCAGAAAAAGCTTTTGATAACATCCAGCATCCCTTCATGATCAGAACACTTTAAAAAA
>CAUYON010012797.1:0-10746 GCA_963573935.1 Arctocebus calabarensis
GGGGTGAGGTTGGGGTGGAGAGAAGGTAATTGGTGGGGCCACACCTACGGTGCATCTTAGAAGGGTACAGGTGAACCTTACTAAATGCAGAATACAAATGTCTTCATAATAACTGAGAAAATGCCAGGAAGGCTATATTAATCAGTTTGATGAAAATAGTTCAGATTGTATATGAAACCAGCACATTGTACCCCTTGATAGCACTATTGTACATAGCTATGATTTAATAATAAAGGCAATAAAAAAAAGAAAAGAAAAGAAAATCACTGGTCTAGACCAAGCAGATAGGAACCAGTCTAAGGGGCAAGGCAGAGTGGATGGTTTTCTTTTTTTTGAGACAGAGCCTCAAGCTGTCACCCTGGATAGAGTGCTGTGGCATCACAGCTCACAGCAACCTCCAATTCCTGGGCACATGTGAGTCTCTTGCCCCTGCCTCCCAAGTAGCTGGGACCACAGGTGCCCACCACAACGCCCAGTCAT
Organism: Arctocebus calabarensis; assembly: GCA_963573935.1. NCBI lineage: Eukaryota > Metazoa > Chordata > Mammalia > Primates > Lorisidae > Arctocebus > Arctocebus calabarensis. Next base: position 481 of record CAUYON010012797.1, read on the forward strand.
TTTTTGGTTGCAGCCATCATTGTTGTTTGGCGGGCCCGGGCTGGATTCGAACCCACCAGCTCAGGTGTACATGGCTGGTGCCTTAGCCTATTGAGCCATAGGCGCCGAGCCAAGAGTGGATGGTTTTCAATGGCAAGTTTTCACCACAGACTACAGGATCCAGGTGTCCCAGTCCATGAGAAGGGAAAGAGGAAGTGGGTGTCCTGGAAATACAGGGGGTTAGAAAACTGAGCTCAGATTCAGAATGAAGCTGAAGACCTCAGACATGTATGCTAGGAAATGGGGACCAGAGAGGCAGAATAGCCCAACACACAGAAGTTAGATAGGGAAGCTGCTATGGTATGATCATGCTTTCTAGAATTCACAGGCTAGATATTTGGTCCCCCGTGTGGCAATGGGGAAATGAGATCATTAGGTCATTAAGAAGGATTAATGCTACTCTCAAGGGTATTAATGGGTTAATTTTCATGCTCACTTGCCTTTTCCACCATGTTGAAACATAGTACGAAAGCCTCTCCCCAGAAGCAGCCACCATGCCCTTGGATTTCCCAGCCTCCAGACCTATAAGAAATAAATTTATTTTCTTTATAAATTACCCAATCTCAAGGAAGGAAGGAAGGAAAGAAGGAAGAATCCAGTCTCTGGTACCCAATTACAGCAACAGAAAATGGCCCCTGACACAAGCTGATGGGAGCCTCCCAGCCACCTGCACATTTGTGGTGAAGGGACCCCTATACTTCCCAGGCTGGCTCTCTCTCCCACGTTATCTCAGGGCCTTGGTATTGGGAGCCTGGCAGCAGGACAGGCAGGGGTCCCCACATTTCAGGGCACTGGAACATCTGGTGTCTATCTTGGGCAGTGCTAGAGAAACTTGCCACATTCTTGTATTTGGAAGACATTTTCTTATATTCTACTCTTTTCTCCACCCACCCCCTTTCCTCTGAAAATGATTGCTTCGTGGCTTTCCTTGCTGATTATATAAATAATTAGCACCTTTGTCTTGGAAACACTTATTCTCCAGCTGTTAGTACATTTGATTAGACTACAGTTTTCTACATTTAGTCACAACTTCCTGGTGATGTATTCTAGGTCCCTTAATTAGATCTTTGCAAGGCCTGGTTTGATTTAGAAATTAACCCCACCCCTGAAGACTCTTGGCCTAGCAAGTCTCATTCGTAATGGGCTGAGTTAGCTCAGAGGGGAAGAGGATACCTTTATCCCCCTATTTGGGGGCCTCCTCCCTGAGCTGTCCTGGGCACTTAATTCTTCCCCCTTTGCTACCCTCACACTGTGGCACCCCTTGCCAGTTAAGGAAAGTCTTCTACAGTGTGAGGTGGGGGCCACTTCTGATCTCATGTGCCTCCCTGCCCTGCCTCACTCCATTGCTCCCCTGATCCTTCCACCTGCCCTCATCCAAGTCCTCCCACGTGTTGAGCTTCAGACCCAGCAAGGTCAGCTGAGGCCGGGACACTAATGCAGGAGAGCTAGCTCTGCCCCAGATATTCCTGAGTCGGGGCTATCACATAGGAGGCTGCATTTTATAGGAGAGGATTGGGGGGGGTCCCAACAAGGGAGGGTCTTTGTTTCAACATGCAGATGACTCAGGCAGGTATTTTCCTGCTGTGTCATCCCTGTCCTGCAGGTCTCCTTGGGTGAGCCTGCGCGCATCCGGGTAGAATGTTTTCTCAATCCCGTTGCTGCCTTAGCTACAGGCCTGACCGAAAGCCACCTTTTGTTCCTCCTCTGGAGGCAAGTTTGTCACCCCTGGCCCAGGCTAGCTGCAAGTGGCTCTTCCACTAGATGAGATAAAAACAATACTGCCTTGCCACTCCCAGTGGATGGCTAATGTCTCAGAGAGTTATAAGAGATGGGGGCAGGGGAGAAGCCGGAGGAATGTGAAAGCCAGGCACTGTCCGCTGAGTAACTGGGCTGACACCTCCACCTTGGCCCCAGCCCATGAACTGGATAGACCCCATTGGTCAGAGACCAGGCATGAGACAGGGGGCAGAAAGTGGCAGAAGAGGAAAAAGGGAGCCAGAGATGTCCGATGGCTGTTGGCTTTCCCACTTGGGGGCTGTGTGATGCTGGGCAAATTCCTCAACCCTTCTGCATCTCAGTTTCCTCACCTATAAAGTAGGGTTTTTAAGACCTTCCCCACAGAGTTATCACTAAGAATAAATGGACCTAACAGCTGAAGGTAATGTGTGAGCTGGTTTGAAAAAAATCGGGGAAATTTAAATACGGTGTCTAGAACACCCTGGAGGGCTGCATTGCTGTTAATTTCTTAGGTGAGAGAAGGGCGTTGTCCTCGTGAAGAACATGCGTGTTCTCAGCACACACATGCTGAGATAGGGAAGGGGGAGGTTTCACGAGGCCTGCAGCCCAAGCTCAGATGGTTCCACAACAGAAAGTATGTTTGCTGGTATGTGAGATGCTAAGCGTTGCATTTGCTGGTGAGTAGTCACATATTTACTGTTTACTTTTACCATTTTCCTTAGCTTTTAAAATTTGTCAACTAAAAATTTCCATAGAAAATAAGTAAATATATATATAAATAGAAATTTCAGGAGAAAAACTAAGCGAGCGAGGTAAGCCAGGCACTCCCCGCAATGCCATGTTTCGCATTATTTATTTGCTAAATAGGCCAAGGACCAGGATGAGCAGGCTGGATGCTGACCTGGGAATAAGGCAAGGGTTTCTAGATGGCTAGAGACAAGCATTAAGGAACAAAAAACAGAAACAAAAATGCGTGTGTGGGCCTCGATCCCTGGTACTGCTGAGTGCTGTGGAGACTGTCGGTAGGGGAGAGCCTGCGGAGAGGCCTCTCACACTGGCTAGGCTGCCCCCTAGCCTCTGAGCTAAGGGTGGGCCTTGCCAGGGAGCTGGCTGTGCAGAAACCCCACTCCCCATCTGTGTGTCTGGGGGCCCTAGAAGGGGCAAGGATGCCACAGGGGATGACATCGGCCCAGAAGCAGGAGTGGGAGCATCAGCTTCCTCTCTGGGAAATTCAACTGTGGCTTAATTCGTGCCCTTACAGTTCTTCAATCTGCTCACACAGGCCAGATAGCATCACCCTCCCTGACCAGGGACCTCCACGGTGCAGGGGCAGCAGGGAGCCACGAGGGTTCCAGCTGGGTCACTTCCTAAAACCAGCTGGTGATCTGCAACTGGCATTGGAGTGAATCTCAGAGGTGCTTTACCTGGGCCCTGACACCGGCCAAGGCACTTCTCAGGAACACTATTCACCAATGAAAAGATGTTCAACTTCATTCATAATTAAAGAAATGCCAGGATACACATTCTGCTTTCCAAATTATCTCTGACCCTGAACACCTGGAAGGTAAGAGGTCCTTGATTTTATAAATGAGTTGATAATCATCGTCCCAGGAGCAGATATTCACAGCAAGTAAGGAGGCCCAGCCAGAATGCCTTCTTTCAGGCCCAGATCACACCAAAAATGGACAAGCAACCAAGTCTCAGCAAGGACAGTAGCTGCCTCTGGAAGGTGAGGGAGGGGACAGAGGGTAGAGACTTTTCTTTAATATTTTATATATCTTCGATATCTTGAATAAACTTTACTAGCCCTAAATTTATTCTATAATAAACTTTACTAGCCCTAAAAAAAGAACTTGGGCCATCATTTTAAAATTTGTATTTTAAAATACATTCTCTTTGTAGAAAGTGGAATCATGCCAGGCACAGTAGCTCACACCTAGAATCCTAGCATTTTGGGAGAATGAGGCAGGATTGCTTGAAGCCAGGAGTTTCAGACCAGCCTAGAGAACATAGTGAGACCTGTCTCTACAAAAAATAAAAAAATTAGCTGGCCTTGGTGGTGTGTGCCTATACCCAGCTACTTGGGAAGCTGAGACAGGAAGATCTCTTAAGCCTGGAATTCAAGGCTGCAGTGACCTATGATTACACCACTATACTCCAGCCTGGGCCACTGAGCAAAGATCCAGACTTAAAACAAACAAACAAAGAAATAGAAACATTATGGAGAAAGGTAAAGTTTCCCAGACCATCCCTCCAATTAATCAGAATCCACTATTATCAGTTTGGTATGAATCATTCAACATCTTTTAAAATACGTTTGTAGGATGGCTCCTGTGGCTCAGTGAGTAGGGCACTGGCCCCAAATACCGAGGGTGGCAGGTTCAAACCCAGCCCCGGCCGAACTGCAACAACAACAAAAAGTAGCCAGGTGTTGTGGTAGGCACCTGTAGTCTCAGCTCCTTGGGAGGCTGAGGCAAGAGAATCACTTGGAGGTTGCTGTGAGCTGTGTGGCACCACGGCACTCTACCAAGGGCGATAAAGTGAGACTGTCTTTACAAAAAAAGAAAAAAGATAAAAAAAAAAAAATGCATTTGTATGCATATGTATGTACCCACATAAATGTAAATTCTGGGGTTTTCAGGGAATTAAATGTAAAGTATTTTTACATAGCACCTTCTTTCTGTTGAACATTTTCTCTCAATTACTTGTCTTCATGGGGTATCCCTTCTGGTAATTTAACTCCCCTCTTAATATCTTTCCCCCTTCCTCAGAGGTAACAAGTTCATGGTCTTTCCAAATGCTGCTCCTGAGACAACTCTAGCACAAGTCTCTGGGGTAGGGACACAACACTTGGGACATGCGTTTACAGCAGTCCCCCGTTATCTGCATTTTCCCTTTTGGAAGTTCCAGTTACCAGAAAACCAAAGATAGGTACATACAGTACAGTAAGATAGTTTGAAAGCTCAAGAGAGAGGCCACATTCACATAACTATTACTGCAGCAGATTGTTATAGTCGTTATTATTACAGTAGGACCTCTTTAAATTGGCCACCCAAGAGAATGTAACAAACTGGTCAACATTCAGAGCAGGTCAAGGGCCGGGTACGGTGGCTCACACCTGTAATCCCAGCACTCTGGGAGGCCGAGCCTGGTGGATTGCCTGAGCTCAGGAGTTCGAGACCAGCCTGAGTAAGAGTGATACCCTATCTCTAAAAATAGCTGGACATTGTGGTAGGCACCTCTAGTCCCAGCTACTCAGGAGGCTGAGGCAAGAGGATCACTTAAGTCCAAGAGTTTGAATTTTCTGTGAGCCATGACACCATGGCACTCTACCGAAGGCAACAAAGTGAAACTCTGTCTCAAAAAAAAAAAAAAAAAATCAGAGGTGGTCAAAATAAGGAACTAGGCTTACTGGACTGACATGTACATATGGTGCATATCTGGTCTATGAAAATTAGGTCAACTTAAGGAGGTGGTCAATGTAGGGAGGTGGTCAACTATGGAGGTTCTACTGTAGTTATTATTATTAATTTCTTACTGTGCATAATTTAGAAAGGAAACTATTATAGCTATATATATATATTCCAGGGAACTTTGTCATTAACAGATAAAAATAAAGAATAATAAACTTTATTTCCCAACATAAGCTCCATCAAGTACTTTCATAGGCCATGCATGGTGGATCACACCCATAATCCTAGCACTGTAGGAGGCCCAGGTGGGTGGATTGCCTGAGCTCAGGAGTTAGAGACCAGCCTGAACAAGAGCGAGACCCCCATTTCTAATAAAAGTAGATAAACTAGGTGGCGCCCATAGCTCAATGGGTAGGGTGCGGGCCACATACACCAGGGTTAGCAGGTTCAAACCTGGCCCAAGTCTGCTAAACAACAATGACACCTGGCTCGGCACCTGTAGCTCAGTGGCTAGGGTGCCAGCCACATACACTGGAGCTGGAGGGTTCGAACTCTGCCCAGGCCTGCCAAACAACAATGACAACTACTACCAAAAAATAGCTGGGCATTGTGGTGAGCACCTGTAGTCCCAGCTACTTGGGAGACTGAGGCAAGAGAATCACGTAAGACTGAAGTTTGAGGTTGCTGTGAGCAGTGATGCCACAGCATTCTACCAAGGGCGACATAGTAAGACTCTGTCTCCAAAAATTATTTATTTATTTATTTAAAAAAAGAACTGAGGGTTCCAGGAGTTTAACCATGTCAGTGTAGTTTTTTTTATATATTAACAGGAGAAACATGGGTCCCCTTTAAAGAATTTTAAAATTAGGAAAGAAGAAGAGATCAGAAGGAGCCAAGTCAGGTCTATAAAGCAGACACCTAATGATTTTCCATAGAAACTCTCAAAAAATTGCCCTTGTTTGATGAGAGGAATGAGCAGGAGCATTGTCATGGTGAAGGACTGTCGGATGAAGGTTTCCCAGGGTTTTTTTGCTAAAGCTGTGGGTAACTTCCTCAAAATATTCTCATAATAAGCAGATGTTGTTGTTCTTTCACCCTCCAGAAAGCCAGCAAGCAAAATGACTTAATCATCCCCTAAATTGTTGCCATAACTTTGACTTTTTACCAGTTTGCTTTTGGTTTCTCTGGGCCCACTCCCACCAGTTGGTAGCCACTGGTTTGATTGTGATTTGTCTTCAGGATTTGCTGGTGAAGCTATGACCATCTCCCATTAATAATTTTTCAAAGAAAACCTCCAGGATCTCAATTCTACTTGTTTAAAATTTCCATTAGAGGCTCTGCTTTTGTCTGCAGCTGATCTGGGAGAAAGGGTATTGGCACTCATCAAGGGGAAAGTTTGCTCAACTTTACTTTTTTGGTCTGCATTGTGTAAACTGGCCTGGTATAGTGTCTCAGGCTTGTAATCCCAGCCAAGTGAGAGGATCACTTGAGTCTAGGAGTTTGAAACCAACTAGAACATCAAAGTGAGACCCCATCCCTACAAATAAAAATTAGCCAGAATGCTAGCATGCACTTGTAGTCCCAGCTACTTGGGAGGCGGAGGCAGGAGACTCGCTTGAGCCCAGGAATTGGAGGTTGCTGTGAGCTGTGATGCTACAGCACTCTACCCAGGGTGACAGCTCGAGGCTCTGTCTCAAAAATAAATAAATAAATAAATATAAAAAAATAAAATGATATTCAGATGTCTTGCCTGGGTGGGAAGCCTGGTACTTTACCACACCAGGCTGTGGGGATCTAGGCTCTCCTCCCTGTGAAGATACACATTTTCTTACTTATTCATTCTTCAAAAGTTAGGCTAGTAGGACTCAGGCCTTCGTAGCTGCTGTCTCTGGGTCTTCTGCCGTGGGACAGTGCTCTCGGGGGAGCCGTCTTGTTCCCCCTGTCGGGACAACGGCGGGGTTTTTGCAGAGGACAGCCTCATTTCCTTTGGACTCACTGATTTTTCTCCTCCAGAGGGTGTTGGCCAATTGTTCCCTGCTCAAACTGTAACTCTCTAAACCTAGGCGATGACACAGGGCTGGAGGGGAAAAGGGTGGGGCCCGGGACAAAGAAGAGGGTGGGGTCAGGCCGAGCTCGCTGTTCCCTTCTACACGACATGGCTCACGGTTCGCTTTTTCCCTGGAGAGCTCCCGCCCACGGTGCGACCCCTTGGCAGAGTCCGCCGCCCACCAAGGCTCACTGCTCGGGTTAGCCAGGCTTGTGGTCTGAAGGGGGCTGGCAAACACAGCCCCGCCTGCAGCCAATCACAGCAGGGCCCAGCGACGCGGCTGGACCAATCCGGGCCCTGGAGGTCGCAGCGTAGAGCTACCTGAGCCCAGGTGAGCTCGGTTCTACCAGCCCCAGGTGCACCGCGCACGGGATGGAGTGGGCCGGTGAGCCGTCACCAGGAGGCCTTCCCGGGGCTGAGCTCCCAGCGGAGCCCGTGGGAAGCCAGGTCCCTGACCTGGAGCAGCCGCAGGTACCCGCGGAGACGCAACAGCCCGAGAGTCTCCAGGGCAGCCCAACTCTGGACCAGACCGCGAAGGATGAGGCGAGCGCGGGCCTGGACCCCCCGGGCGAGAAGAAGCTGCCCCCGCCTCGCCCTGGGCTCCAGCGGGGGCCGCCACTCAGCCTGGGCTACGGCGCCTTCCGCCGCCTGGGCTCAGCCGGCCCGGAGCCGCCGTCGCCGGGTCCCGCCTCGGCCGAGCAGCCTCGGGACGGCGAAGCGCCCGGGGCAGAGCTGCTGCCGTGGGCCGCTCCGGGCGAGCCGGCGCCCGGCGCCTGGGCGCCCGTGGAACTGCAGGTGGACGTGCGCGTGAAGCCCGTGGGAGCGGCCGGCGGCAGCCGCGCACCCTCGCCTGCGCCCTCCACGCGCTTTCTCACCGTGCCGGTGCCCGAGTCCCCAGCCTTCCCCCGCCACGCCTCCCCGGCGCACCCGCTCCTGCAACGGACACCATCCCCGGGCAGCACATGGGGCCGCGGCTCGCCGCTGGCCACAGCCGGGACGGAAAGCGGCCGCGACGCCGAAGGTAGGGCCAGCCCCGCGGAGGGAAGCGCGGGTTACCCCACGTGCCGCTGCCGCTGCAAAGAGCTGGGTCTGGAAAACGAGGACTCTGTGCTGCTACACCCCGGCAACAAGAAACTGCCCCGGGCGATAGCGCTCTTAGGTAAGTGCTCTCCGGCGCCGCAGCGTGAACACACATCCACACCCACACCTGCCCAGCCCCGGGCCGCTCGCACGGAGAGGCACAGGCACCGGGACGACCATCCGATGCCGCGACCCCCCACCCTGGCCTCGGGGCTTAACAACCGAAAACATCTATCTGGTCTAAGTGAATTGTTCCAGATGAGAGGTAGTTAATTAGGATCAAGTGCTGGTCATTGCAGGCAGAAACAGGGTCCAGGCTGGCCCGGACCGCTGCTCTGCCATGGGTCGACTTCTCCAAGGTCCAGGCTGGTTCTTTCTCTCCACATATCTAAGAGCACTTGGCCCCAAACACTCACCCATTCTGCAGAGGTTGAGTTAACGCTAACCCTAACCCAGGATGGCTAGCTTGTGCGTTTGCCTGGGCGTGTTGGGGGTGAGGCGGGAGAGACAGCTTGGTACAGAAGAAGAGCCAGAGAAACATAAACAATCCTTGTCAAGGAACCTGAAGGGTGTGGCTGGTGAACTTGGAGCCTGAGAAAGCTTGCTGAAGCTTCATCTTGAAAAGTGAGTACGAGTTGAGAGTGGTAGGGCCTCCTAGGTAGGGAGATGGACAAGAGCAGAGGCCAGGAAGGGCCAGAGTTTGGCTGATGGAGATACTAGACAAGCCAGCTCCACAGGCACCAACGACCAACGGACAAGCAGCATCTCGGGGTTCATAGACCAGCAGTGTTCAGGGGCTTAGATCACTGAGAAACTTCTGCAGGGTTGGGTGTGAGCACACTTCCAGCATGATGGAATCTTTTGTTTCTTTACTTTCCTTTCTTTTCTTTTTCCTTCCTTCCTTCCTTCCTTCCTTCTGACAGTCTCATTCTGTCACCCTGGGTACAGTACTGTGGCACCATATATCACAGCAACCTCAAACTCCTGGGCTTAAGCAATCCTCTTGCTTCGGCCTCCTGAGTAGCTGGGCCTACAGGCACTTGCCACAATGCCCAGCCAGTTTTTCTGTTATTAGTAGAGACAGGGGTCTTACTCTTGCTCAGGCTGATCTGGTTCAACTCTTGAACTCAAGCAATCCACCCGCCTCCGCCTCCCAGAGAACTAGATTATAGGCAGAAGTAATTCCAGAGAGATGAAATATTTTCTGTTGCTGTTACAACGAATTACCACAAATTTAGTAGCTTTGGGTGACATGACTTTATCTCACAGTGCTGTAGGTTAGAAGTTTGACACCAGCTTACTGGTGTAAAGTTGAGTCAGCAGGGCCGCATCACTTTCTGGGATGGGGTGGGGGCCTAGGGGAGGTCCTCTTTCCTTGCCTTTTCCAGCTTCTAAGGGCCACTGCATTCCTTAGCTCATGGCCTTCTGTGTGTTCAAATTCAGCAGTGTTGAGCTGAATCCTTCTCCCACCACTGCCTCTCTGCCCCAAAGTTTCCACTTCCTCCTTCCATTTATTTATAAGGACTCCTATGATTACACTGGGCCCAGCCAGGTAATCCAGGATAATTTCCCCCTCTGTAGGTCAACTGATTATCATCAACCTTAATTCCACTTTGTCATATAACCTAACATTAATCACAGGCTGCAGGGATCAGGACATTGATATCTTTGGGGAGATTTTATTCAGTCCACACAATGACTCTAGCTTTTCATCTTAAAGAAGCTGTGATGGGGGCGGCTCCTGTGGCTCAGCGAGTAGGGTGCCGGCCCCATATACCGAAGGTGGTGGGTTCAAGCCTGGCCTCGGCCGAACTGCAAAACAAAAAAATAGCCGGGTGCTGTGGCGGGCGCCTGTAGTCCCAGCTACTCAGGAGGCTGAGGCAAGAGAATCGCTTAAGCCCAAGAGCTGGAGGTTGCTGTGAGCAGTGTGACGCCACGGCACTCTACCCA
>CAUYON010012798.1:0-15030 GCA_963573935.1 Arctocebus calabarensis
TGGATCCCCAAACCCCACCCTCCTTCCTTTACTTTATTACATTTTTCTGCCCACTATTATAAGATGCTGTAACTCCCACATACTGTTGTAGCCTCAGTCGTGGAGATAGAAAGATGGACCCCAATTTGATGCAATAATTGAGAAAATTTATTACACCTGCAGGGGGCTGATACCTCAAAGGCATGCAGCCCTGAATACTAGGTGAGCAATCCTTTTATACCATTTTTTGGGCGTGGTCAGCAGAGCAAGCTAGCACAATAAAGAAGCTAATCATAGCAATTGAGGCAGGGTAGCAGGGTGGGGGATACATATTGGTTCATAAATCACAAGATACATCATAAGTTCATTACTTCATGGTTCATACATAGTTCAGGGGTACAAAGGACGGGCATAGGAGTTGGGTAACTCCGGACGCGTACCCCTCCCTGCTTATCTCTTCTCCCTGAATTTAGCTCCTCCACCCTTGCGGGGGGTGGGGGGGGTTGGGGCCAAAACACAAAACACTTCCCCTTCGAAGGTTATATTCTTTAAATCTATGGGTTTGGGGGATTAGTGGCAGGGATAGGGGGCTTGGTTGCTACAAAGTGAGGCTCTGAGGACTTCCCAGGAGGAGGTGCTGGTGGCTGGTGCTGTGTTCCTGGGTGGGCACGAGGAAGCTGGTTCTGAGAGTGTGAAGTTCTAAGAGTGGGCAGCGACTCAGACCAGGACTGAAACCCAGGGCGAGGCGGGTCGCTGGGGCAGCGCTGATGGGGTCAGGACGCAGACAGAAAGGAGGAACCGCCCTCCCTCCCCTTCCAGCTCCCTGTGGCACCCACGGCAGCTGGCCCAGGGGAAGTGTTTGCCGAGGCCTCTCCAGCCTCAGAAAGCCGAGTGTGGGGGAGGGGGGAATTGGAGCGGGACACACAGCTTAATGACCAGCGACCCGCCGGGCGCCAGGCGCTCCCTACGTGTACCCAACGCTCTGAGTTCTTGTGCCCTCCCGCTAGTTGGAGAACTCTGGCCCCACTTTAGGGATGACTCCATGGAGGCCCAGAGAGAGTAAACAGTTGCAGTGGCACTAGAATGAGACAACATCTCGTACGTTGTCCGCTGTGCGCCCTTCTGCAGTCGCGCTGTCCTCGGGCGCCAGGGGAGGAGCCGGGAGGGAGGGTTGGAAAGCAGAGCGGCGGGGAGGTGGCCTGGGCTGTGCCGCAGGCGGCGTGAGTCCTCCTTGGGATTCACTCCCAAGCTTTAGGAAATTCTATCCACCTCACAGAACGTCTGGAGTAAGTGGATTTCTTACTGTGGAAACTGTGGCTAGATCCAAACTTTGCACCGGGGGAGACGCGGGGCGGGGGCGACTCAGACGCAGCGAGAGCCGGAGACAGGGCGGGCACAAGTCCCCTGAAGTTTTATGACTTATCTCATAAAATCTGTCGATATCTTAAGGCTTGGGTACCCTGACATTTAAATTGCGCCCATTTTACAGTAGAAACTGATGTACAGAAAGGTTAGGTGACATGACTAAGATCATTCATCTGTTAAGTTGTAAAACTTGGAACTGAAGTCACTCCTGTTTCCAAAAATGAATGAATAAGAGAAGCCACAATAGTAGTTACCATGTATTCAAAACGTCTACAAACCTGGAATTATGCTAGGTGCTTATTCTGTTTAATCCTCAAAATTCTGAGATGTAAATACCATTCCATCTGTTGTTTTTTCCTTTTCTTTAATTTCCTTTCCTTCTTTCCTTCCTTTCTCCCTCTCTCCCTCCCTCCCTCCCTCCTCCCTCCTTGCCCAGGCTGCAGTGCCATAGCATCAGCCTCTCCCACAGCAGCCTCAAACTCCTGGGTTCAAGCCATCCTCCTGCCTTAGCTCCCAAGGAACTGGGACTGCAGGCACCTACCACAAAGGTCCTGCTAATTTTCTGTTTGTAGTAGAGGTAGGGTCTCCCTCTTGCTCAGGTTGGTTTCAAATTTCTGAACTTAAGTGATCCTTTACATCTGTCTCCGCCTGCCAGAGTGCTAGGATCACAGGCATGAGCCACTGTGCCTGGCCCCGTTACATCTCTTTTACAGACGAAAAAACTGTCTTACCTGGTAGCTAAGATAGGTTCAATAATATGCCTTATTCACAGCTAGCAGTAAGTCAAGCTGACATCTCCACCTAAGTCCATCAGAAACATTGTGCTCCACCCAGTGCTTGTCAAACTTTAATGTGCAGGAGAATCACCTGAGGATCTTGTGAATTGCAGATTTCTATTCAGGAGATGGGGATAGGGCTCAAGATGTTGCATATATAATAAGCTTCTGGTGAGCTGATGCTGCTGTTCCCTGAGCCTCACTTTTAGAAGCATGGCTCCTGCCAAGATCATCATATTGCTTCCCTAATCTGCCAAGCCTGCCTTGTCATTTTCTGACTCACCACTGAGACCCCAGGAGGCCCCTCGGTCCAGCTCAGTTATGACGTGACACCCAGAGCTTGTCCTTCTTTCTTTCTCCTTCCTTAGAAATTTTCCAGAGTGAAGTAGCCCGACAAATCCATCATTTGGCAGGTCATTAAGAAAAACATGATTTTTTTTTTTTTGGCTCCATGTGACTCCATTCAATTAATGAAGCTGTCGTTAAAGCCCATGAATATGTCAAGAAAATCAGTTTCAGGTGTTGGATTGTTTTGGTTCTGGAATAATTTTTATATTTTTAATGAGGAATATTTGAAATATTATCACCCTTTCCCTCCATTAGGGAGTTAAGGCTCAGGGTACTTAAGAAGCCTGACAGATTGGGGGTCAGTGGGATGTTTATGGAAAGCAATTAATATCAACTCATTATTGTCTCTTTCCATTACCGTGAGGCTACTAAGACCATTTCTTTGGGGAAGGAGAAGCAAACTCAGCTTATGGAAAGGGCTGACAACTTCCTAGATGGACCCAATGAGTGTTAACCAGGGATCTCCCACTGCTGTTGTCTGCCCATAAAACGGAAAGGATTCAGGAGGATTCATTTTCTCACCCTACGAAAGAATATTTATTTTTTAAACTTCTTGTTAGAAGAAACATTTTATTCCAAGAAGTAAATGAGGAGGGTTAATATTTTAAAATAATAACTGACATGTTTTCTCTCCATAGTTCCTCTCCCCTGTGTTTTTTCCAAGTGGAGTATGGAAAGGTAATTGTAGCAGAAATGCAAAGAAAGTCAAAATAAGTAATTTCTTTTCTTTTTTTTTTGTTTTGCTTTGGTACTTTAAAGCTGACTCTGAGCTTTAACAGTAAATTTGGAAAAATACTTGTGGAGCAAGTTTGCTTCCCCTTTACACAGGGGAGCTAAGCATGTCTGGGTTGGTGCATGAAGAAAGTGACTCTGGAAAGAAAAGTTAATTGCTAGTGGGGATATCTGAGAAGGGGCCTTGTTTGGTAGCCCACTCGGTGGATTGACAGCCTAGGATGGGAGGGGAAGCAGTAGAAACTGAGATGATGGCCCTGCTCAGCATTCTGTGTCCTCCTTCTTGGGAGAAGGTTCTGGGGACTTTTTCTTATGTTCCTTTTCGAATACCACTTTCTATTCTCCATGTTGTGCATCTCAGCAATTTGGTCATTTTTATTGTTGAATAACATGCCGTTGTACAAATTTGTAGTAGTCTGTTTATCCATTTACTTCCTGATGGACATTTGGGTTGTTTACATTCTCACTGCTTGCTTTGGTCTATTGCAGGGGTTCGTGACCCACAGGAACTGTATTAAAGGGTTGCAGCATTAGGAAGGTTGAGAACCACTGGTCTATAGAACGAGGTGGAAGAGGTAGTGTGCTAGTTTCAAGCCTCAGCACAAGAGGCTTTATATATTTTTAGTTGCTTTCTGGAGGTTTTGCCATCTCCATGAAAGGAAGGCACCAGGCTTGTCTGTTGGCTCAGAAGAGTGAGAGACACAAGGAGTAAAGTCTTACTCACCAAAGCCAGCTCAGTTTTCAGATCTATGATCAAAAATAAGTAATTGTGGTTTTAGCTCACTCAGATTTGGGGGTGGTTTATTATACATACAACCAAGGCTAACTGATATGGCCACTCTTCCGTCACACATACGTATGTATATATCTAAATATATATACACATACAGAGGATGCTGAAAAATGTATACCCATTTTTTCTCTTTTTTTTCTAATTGAAGTTTCTTTCTTTTTTTTTTTAAATTTTGTTATTAAATCATAGCTGGGTACATTAGTGCAATCAAGGAGTACAATGTGCTGGTTTCATATACAATCTGAAATATTTTCATCAAACTGTTTAGCATAGCCTTCATGGCATTTACTTTGTTATTGTATGAAGACATTTGTATTCTGCATTTAGTAAGTTTCACCTGTACCCTTCTAAGATGCACCGTAGCTGTGGCCCCACCAATTATCCTCCCTCCATCCCAACCTCCCCCCTCTCCTTCCCTCCCTTGCCCTGTTCCCCATATTCTTGTGCTATAGTTGGGTTATGGCCTTCATATGAAACCTATAGATTAGCTTCATAGTAGGGCCGAGTACAATGGATACTTTTTCTTCCATTCTTGAGATACTTTGCTAAGAAAAATATGTTCTAGCTCCATCCATGTAAACATGAAAGAGGTAAAGGTTCCATCTTTCTTTATGGCTGCATAGTGTTCCATGGTATACATGTACCACAATTTATTAATCCATTCGTGGGTTGATGGGCACTTGGGCTTCTTCCATGACTTAGCAATTATGAATTGGGCTGCAATAAATATTCTGGTACATATATTTTTGTTATAATGTGATTTTTGGTCTTCTGAGTATATACCTAGTAAAGGAATTATAGGATCAAATGTATACCCATTTTAAGAAAGGAAAAAACTGTATTAAAATTGTAATACTCAGTATATATCAATAACATTTGTTATCTTGTATATTATTTCTTGTATCTTTTGTAAATGCAGAAGTCAAATGTGACATGAGTATTACAATTTTAATACAGACTTTTCCTTTCTTAAAGTGTACATTTTTTGATACCTTCTGTATACATCTCACTTAGATTTATTCATGCTGTATTTGTTAGTCTGCTAATTATTTTTTCACCTGTGTCAAATCTGGAAGAGGCGGTCAGAATCACTCTTAACATTTGTGGGGTCTAGGGCAAGAGTAAAAATGAAGGCTTACTTACTGTAAGACTAAATATTTAAAAACTAAAAGCAAGCCAATAAATTTAAATAAAGGTATGTCCTATCTTCCTACTTTGACAATTATATCTTCATAGTAACCCTGAAGACCAGGTTCGAATTTAGAATTCTTACTGGTGGTATGAAGAAAGCTTGTCCCTAGGCCATGGTCTGCCTCCCTTATCTCCCATATCTTCCCATATGCTATGATTTGAATCTTTGCATTCTCTCCAAATTAATATTTGAAGTCTCTTCTTCAAAGTGATGATATTAGGAAGTGGAGTATGGAAAGGTAATTAGATCATGAGGATGGAGCCCTCATGAATGGGGGGAGTGCTCATATAAAAGAGGCCCCAGGGAGCTTGTCCCTTCCACTGTGTGAGAGGTAGCCTCTGTGAGCCATGAAGCAGGCCCTCACCAGACACCAAATCTGCTGGTACTTTGATCTAAGACATGCCAGCATCCACAACTGTGAGAAATAAATTTCTATTTTGTAGGCCACCCAGTCCACGTATTTTGTTATAGTTGCTTGAACAGACTAAGACGTCACCCTTGACTGGTACACACACTAGCTAATACACTCAAGCTGCATTTATATGCCCTTGATGATACCTTGGGCATAGGCATGGGCTTTTTAATAGCACAGTCCACCCTTAGGGCAATGGACAGGTAGGTGATTTCAGAAACATTTCAGTGGGAATTTCCAGGGTCCTGGATACCAGAGTGTGGTCTGTAAGGTTCAAGGGGGAAGGGCAGGATGCTAAGTGGGTACATCTCTGTGGCTCCATGGATATTTCAACCTATGGGGATGAGCACAGCCAGCAGAAGACAATGTAAACATTGCCAATTGTGCTATAATGCTAACAGTACTTTGCCGAGGTA
Source organism: Arctocebus calabarensis (assembly GCA_963573935.1). NCBI lineage: Eukaryota > Metazoa > Chordata > Mammalia > Primates > Lorisidae > Arctocebus > Arctocebus calabarensis. Next base: position 6,014 of record CAUYON010012798.1, read on the forward strand.
CAAATCTCCCTTGACCATGATGTACTAGTCTTTTAATACACTAGCTCAAATATTCTCTTTAGAATTTTTGCATAGATATTCATAAGTAAGATTAGCTTACCTTCTTTTGGATGATATTTATTAAATTTTGGTATTAAGCTTATGCTAGATTTATAAAATGATTTGGGAAACTTACCACTTATACTTGTATGTTCTATAACAGTTTTGGAATTATCTTTACAAACTTTTTTATGATTATTTCTTTCTCATTCATGATACATATAAATATAATATATGTATGAACACACATATGTGTATTTGTCCTGCATCTTTTTTTTTTTAACTTAAATTTGCTAGAGTGTTGGGCTTATTGCTGCTGGCATTTTGTTTTATTATTTTGGCTTTTTATCTTTTTGTTTATTTCATATTTCTTTTAGTTCATGTTTTATCCTCTTATGGTGAATGCATAGTTCATATGTGTTCAAATTTTCAAATGCAAACACCAAGGGACAAGAGGTCCAGGGTTGTCAATAGGTAGGACATGAAGCCAAGGGTCAGAAGGAAGACAGGAAATGAGGTGGAGAGGAAAGACTGGGAATCACATGAGAAAGGACAAGGAGTCTAATGACAGGTACCATAGAATACCCAAAGCTTGGATGTCAAGGTCACATATTATAAAAACGCTGCCATTAGGACACTCTGCCTCCACAGGCTCTGCGTCCCACTTCTGTTTTCATTTTGGCCATGAGCACATCATGAAGAAAGAGCTTGCCAAAGACTCAACAGAAATCCAGATCCACAGTATCACTTACATTTTTGATCCAATACTTCTAGTTTCATAACCTAATAAAAAAATTTAAACAGGAATACGGGACTAAAGTTTTGCCAATTTTGATTTTGTCAACTAAGGTAATTAAATATACATATGTAATTATTTGTTAGCATAGTTATTTCACCAGATTTAGAATAGTTTAACATACAAAAGCAAGGTCAAAATCACAGAATAACAGTTTTGTGCAATTTACAATGTGGTTTGCAGAATCCCAGACCCAGCATTGCAAGGCAGAGAATAGAAGGATGGGTTTCAAGCTGAGTAACAATAGTTTTATAATCATCTCATTTGCTGGGTATGGGGGAAACTTGGTGATCTCTACTTGCTCATAAACTTGGGGTTTAGGTCTCCAAATTTTGTGCTCTAGAAGTAAACATGAAATGGAGTTTGAAAGCTTCATTTCAACATAATTCTGCTTTGATTTATCCCAAACCTTGAAAATCAAGGTGAATTCATGGTGCCAATATGCCTGATAGTTGCAAATATCAATCATCTCAGGAAGAAGATAGGATCATGTATGTCACAAGTTATTTCCACAAGCAATTTTGTAAAGATAGCATCTTCCTGAACTGGATAAAAACTAACCAGGAACACAAAGAGAAAGCATTAAGCAGGAAAGATATCATGAAGCTAATAGGGCTTCAAAATATTGGAGTTATCAGATATAGACTAAAACAATGATGATTGCAGTATTCTAGGGGATAGAATTCAATGTCTAGAAATGTAGCAGAGAACTAAAAGCTATTTTTAAAAATAACCACATGGGTATTCTAGATAGCAAAACCAAAATTAAAGATTCCATTAATGGGTTTAATGGCTAATGAGAGAAGAATAAGTTAGAAAATAAATAGATTCAAAGAAAGCATTGAGAATGAAACAAAGAGAAAGCCAGAAGATGGAAAAACACCAAGTAGAAATAAGAGAAAACATCGTAACCTAATTGTTTGCACCCTCCCATTAATCTGAAATAAAAAATTTAAAAAAAAGAAATAAGAGACAATGAGGGTATAGGGATATCCTATAGGGATATATTCTTCATATTTGCATTGCTGACATTGCATTGGTCAGGGTTCTCCTGAGAAACAGAGGATATATAGAATTTATTTTTGAAGGATTGTCTCACAGAATTATGGAAGCTAAGAAGTCCTGCATTCTTTCATTGCATGTTGGAAGCCAAGGAAAGCCAGTGGTACAGTTCTAGTGTAAACCCAAAGGCCTGAGCATCAGGTGCTGATGTTCCAGCTCAAAAAGAAAAAGTGAATTTGTCCTTTTTCTGCCCTTTTTTAAATTCCAGTCTTCAGTATTGGATGATGCTACCCCACCATTGTTGAAGGCAATTTTTACTCAATCTGTTGATTCATACACTAGTCTCTTCTGGAAACACTCTCACAGACACACTTGGAAATAATGTTTTACCTGCTATATGGGCATCCCTTAGCCCAGTTAAGTTGACCCATAAAGTTAACCATCACAATATTCCAGTAGGCAGGAGAGATAGCGGAAAAAAATGGAGAAGCAGCAATATTTGAAGAGACAGTACCTGAGAATTTTCAAAACAAATGAAAGGAATAAATCCAGAATTTTAAGATTTCCTATAAACCACTGGCAGGATAAATAAAGAGAATTCCACATCCAGGCAGAGCAAAATAAAGATGCTGAGATAAAAGACAAGAAAAGAATCTTAAAAGTAGCCACAGAACCAAGACATATTACCTTCAAAAGCATGATAATAAGCCTAATAATAACTGACACATTGAAAGAATTGAAGTCAGAAGACATTAAAGCATAAGAATAAGAATAAGCTTCGAATAAGAACATTCCAAGCACTAAAAGAAAATATTTGTGAACCTTAGAGTTCAAAACATCCATCAAAAAAATGTTTTGAAGACATTTTCAGACTAATACAAATGGAGAAAAATTGTAATAAGTACACCTGAACTAAAGGAAATATTAAAAAGCAGGAGAGTATAATACCAGTTGGTAATATAGGAAGGAATAAAGAGAAATAAAAATGAATAAATAGAAATAATGTATAAAACTATTTAAAATAAATTTATAAGTATATGACAAAGAGCTCATAAATCAAAAAAGGTAGAGCTGAAGTGTTGGAAAGTCTTCCCATTGGTCAAAAGAAGTTAAAAATACTACTTAATATTGGATTTAATAAGTTGAAAAACCTCAGTTGATGCAATCTCCAGAGAAATCACTACAAGAATCAGAAAACAGCTACTATAAAAGAAAAATTGAACAATCTCAAAAACTTCAAGATAAAGTAGGAAAAGTGAAGAGAAAGGCAGAATATGTGGGACAAAGAAAAAAATCATAAATTAAAACTCAAATATAGTTATAATAAAAACAAATTAAATGCTTTGATTAAAAATAAAAGATCACTAGGCACTAAAATTCTATGCATTACATTAGACATAGATAAAACATAATGATATAGAAAAAAAGTTTCAAAGTATGTATTATGTAAATACATATCAAAAGAGATTTTGTATGGCTATATTATCACAGTCAAAGACGACTTTAATATATAACCAAAGAGAAAGAGGGACATTTTATAATAGAGATTTAATTCACTGAGATGATCTTTTTTAAAAGCATTTTAGGGGAAAATAAACAGATGGAAAGAAATTAGCAAAGAAATGACTGAAAAACCAATGATCTAAGAATGGAACCTCATAAATAAGAGCTGGCGGCACCCGTAGCTCAGTGGTTAGAGCACCAGCCACATACACCAAGGCTGGTGGGTTTGAACACAGCCCAGGCCAGCTAAAACAACAATGCCAACTTGCAACAGCAAAAACAAAAAAAAGTAACCAGGCATTGTGGTGGGCATCTGTGGTCCCGGCTACTTGAGAGACTGAGCAAGAGAATTGCTTACGCCCCAGAGTTTGAGGTTGCTGTGAGCTGTGACACCATAGCACTCTACCCAGGGTGACAGCTTGAGACTCTGTCTAAAAAAAAAAAAAGAGCAAGGGGAGGTGGGAGGTTGGAGAAGAGAGGGTATTTGAGGGGACCTCGCCTAATATGCCTAATGCAATGGCACATTTCAAAACTATTAAAAAAAGAGTATAATTATCTTACCACAACAAACAAGTAAGCAAGGTGATGGATGTGTCAGTTTAATGTAAACATTTCACATTGTACATCAAATTGGTACACTGAACCCCATAAATGCATCAATGCATGCAGTTATGATTTAATGAAAAGAATAAGTAAGAGCAAGAGTAACAAATTAAATTCAAGAAATGAGAAGGAAGTGGTGGTGCCTATGGCTCAATGGTTAGGGCGCCGGCCCAATATACTGAGGGTGGCAGCTTCAAACCTGGCCCTGGCCAAATTGCAACAAAAAAAAAAGCTGGGTATTGTGGTGGGCACCTGTAGTCCCAGCTACTTGGGAGGCTGAGGCAAAAGAATCGCCTAAGCCCAGGAGTTGGAGGTTGCTGTGAGCTGTATGATGCCATGGCACTCTACCAAGGGCCGTGAAGTGAGACTGTCTTTACAAAAAAAAAAAAAAAAGAAGAAGAAGAAAGAAATGGGAAGGAAGGGGATCAAAGAAATAGAGAATGAAGTAAAAAACAAACTAAAATCAAGTCAATATTGCCAAAAGTTAGTTTTTAGGAAACATTAATATAATTTTACAAAACCTTCATGAAATTGATCAAAAAGAAAACACAAATAACTAATGCAGTAAATGTATCATCATAGTCTGATATTTTAAAAACACACAAATTTGATGTTATAATGTCATTAATTTGAAAACAAAGCTATAAAATTTTTAGGAAATATATGACTATCAAAACTGTCAAAAGAGAAATAGAACATCCAAGTAGTCCTATAACTAGAATAAATAGAATACTTAAGTTAAAATCTTAATTGAAGAAGACTATATAGTGTCAGGTGGTTTCACGGGCAGATTTTACAAACATGTAAGGAAAAAACTGTCAAAACTGTCAAAAGGAGAAATAGAACATCCAAATAGTTCTATAACTGTTAAATAAACAGAATACTTAAGTTAAAATCTTAATTGAAGAAGACTATAGTGTCATGTCGTTTCACTGGTAGATTTTACCAAACATTTAAGGAAAAAAAAATTCTTAAACAGATTCAGAGTGTAAAAAGATAAAATACTAACCTACTTATTTTACAAAGTAGTCATGATTTTGATAACGGAATCTGGCAGGGACATTATAGGAAATGAAAATTAAGGTCAGTTTCACTCCTGAGAATACTTACAACAATCTTAAAGAAAATGTTAGCAAATACAAAGATATCTGTACCAGAATGTTTATTGCAGCCCAATTCATAATTGCTAAGTCATGGAAGAAGCCCAAGTGCCCATCAACCCACGGATGGATTAATAAATTGTGGTACATTTATACCATGGAATATTATGCAGCCTTAAAGATGGAGACTTTACCTCTTTCATGTTGACATGGATGGAGCTGGAACACATTCTTCTTAGCAAAGTATCTCAAGAATGGAAGAAAAAGTATCCAATGTACTCGGCCCTACTATGAAGCTAACTTATAGCTTTCATATGAAGTCCATAACCCAATTATAGCACAAGTATATGGGGAAAGGGGCACAGGATGGGAAGGGATGGGGGAGGATTTTACAAACATTTAAAATGGAGGGAGGGTAATTGGTGGGGCCACATCTACAATGCATCTTAGAAGGGTACAGATGAAACTTACTACATGCAGAATACAAATGTCTTCAAACAATAATTAGGAAAGTGCCATGAAGGCTATGTTAAACAGTTTGATGAAAATGTTTCAGATTGTATATGAAGCCAGCACATTGTACCCCACAATTGCACTAATGTACACAGCTATGATTTAATAAAAAAAAGAAAAATGTTACCATATAGAATATAGTGATAAAAAGGTGATGCATGTACATAAAATTTTAAAATTAGGAGGATGTGGTGGCACATGCTGCATTCCCAGCTACTCAGGAGGAGCTTGAGGCAGGAGGATCCAATTGCTTGAACCCAGGAATTTAAGGCTGCAGTGAGCTATGATGATGCCACTGCACTCTAGCCCAAGCAACAGAGTAAGACCCTATCTCAAAAGAAAAGTAAAAAGAAAAGGTGATAAAACGATATGACCAAAGAAGATTTAACTGGGTATATGTTATTGGTTTAACATTCAAAAATCAATTAATATAATTTATCACATACTATGGTTTGGATTTTTTTGTCCTCCTAAAATTCACATGTGGAAACCTAATCCCCCATGAGGGTGTTTGGAGAGGGGGCCTTTGGGCGGGGAGTATGTCATGAAAGCAGAGCCCTCCTTAATGGGATTATAGTGTCCTCATAAAAGAGGCCCAGAGGGATCCCTCCCACTTCCACCATGTGAGGTTACAGTGAACTGTTTGTCTATGAGAAGCATTTGACATTCAATTTGCCCACCTCTTAATCTTGGACTTTGCAGCCCCTAGAACTTTGAGAGATCAACTTCTATTGCTTTTAAGCCACCAGTATGTGGTGTTTTGTTATAGTAGCCTGGATGGACTAAAACTCCACATTAACCAAAAAAAGCAGGGAAAAAACATGATTATCATTTCTGTAAATGTAGCCAGGCCAATTGACAAAATTGAGCTCCCATTTATGACAAAAACTCTAACTAGATTAGGATTAGGACAGAATTTCTTAATTGGATATAAAGTATCTAGAAAATGCAACAAATTTACTTAATGTATAATATTGAAAACTTTGTGAAATCAAGAATGGGACATGGTGGTCCGGTGCCTGTGGCTCAAGGGGCTAAGGCACCAGCCATGTACACCTGAGCTGGCGGGTTTGAATCCAGCCTGGGCCCACCAAACAACAATGACGGCTGCAACCAAAAAATGGCCAGGCGTTGTGGCGGGTGCCTATAGTCCCAGCTACTTGGGAGGCGGAGGCATGAGACTCGCTTGAGCCCAGGAATTGGAGGTTGCAGTGAGCTGTGATGCCACGGCACTCTATCCAGGGTGACAGCTTGAGGCTCTGTCTCAAAAAAAAAAAAAAAAAAGAATGGGACATGGAAGTCAACTATTATCACTTCTATTTGACATTGAATTAAAGGCTACAAAGGATCTAGTCAATATACTAGGGTAAGACAAAACTTAAGAAATTAAAAATCTAAGGATTGGAGCAGGAGTAGTAGCTCATGCCTGTAATCTTAGCACTCTGGGAGGCCTAAGTGGAAGGAACGCTGAGTTCGGGAGTTTGAGACCGGCCTGACCAAGAGTGAGACCTAGTCTCTATTAAAAACAGAAAAGTTAACTGGGCATGGCAGCAGGTACCTGTAGTCCCAGCTCCTTGGGAGGCTAAGGTGGGAGATTGGCTTGAACCCAGGAATTTCAGGTTGCTGTGAACTAGGCTGAGGCCATGGCACTCTAGACTGGGCAACAGAGTAAGACTCTGTCTCAAAAAAGAAAACAAAAAAACCCAAAACAAAACAGAAAGAAAGAAAGAAATCCAAGGATTGCAAAAGAAGAAATAAAATTATAATTATTCACAGATAATATGTTCCTAAATATTTGAAATTGTGAAGAAATTGTTAACATCAACAAATGAATTTAACAAGGTGCCAGTAGGCTAATATAAAATACTAATTGTATTGTATAGGCAAACATATATATAACTGATTGAAAATGAAATAGTAAGAAAGATACTATTTAGATAATAACACCAAAAGATTAAGTATCTGTGATAAAAAGATGTCTAAGACCTCCACTCAAAATATTAATCATTATGGAGAGAAATCAAAGATATAAAAATATGGAGGCACATATTACGTTTATAGATTTTAAGACTCAGTGTTGAAAACATATTATGTCCTAACTGATCCATAGTTTCAATGCAATCACAATAAAACCTCAATACATTCTTATGAATCTTAGCAAACTGATTCTAATAAAAATTATACAAAGACTAAGGAGAGCCAAAATAATCTAGGACAAAAAAGGTGGGAAGATTTGCTTTATTAGTTACCAAAACTTATAAAACTATAGTAATTAAGACAGTATTGATATAAAGATCTTCAAATAGGTTACTGCAATACAATAGCCACAAAACAGACCTATGGATATAGAAATAATTTGTGACAAAAATGGCTCAGCAAAATTGGGAAAAGACAATCTTTTCAAAAAACGTTGCTGTGTTAACTGACTTTCCAAATGAAATAATCAATCTCAATTCCTGTCTCACATACTAGGCAGAAACATTAATTCATGTCAATTGTAGACATATACCAAGAAAGGCAAAACAGTACAGTTTCTTTGAGAGAACACAGAAAAACATCTTTCTAACTTGGAGGTAGAAACAGCACACATAAAGCAAAAGTGTAAAAGTAAATATTGATAGATAACTTGTACATATAAAATTAAGAATTTCTGTGTATCAAAGGGCACTATTAAATGAGTAAGAGGACTATGACAACTATTTTAAATTGCACACACATTTTATGGCCACCCTGTATAATGAAGAAAGGACTGCTATTCAGAATATATATATATATGTATATTTGCAGTAAGAAAAAAACAGACAATTGAATAGGAATTGAATTTCTATTCAACTTCAATAGAAAAATGAGCAAGAGAGTTGAGCAGGTATATCTCAAAAGTAGATCCCAAATGATCAATAAATATATGAAAAGGTGTATTCTCATTAGCAATCAGAAAAATATAGAATAGAATAATAATCAGATGCCACTATATGTCCATTACCATGACTAAAATTAATTTTTAAATTAAATCAAGCTGTGCACATTAATGTAATCATGGGGTACAATGTGCTGGTTTTATATACAATTTGAAATATTTTCATCAAACTGATTAATGTACCCTTCATGGCATTTTCTTAGTTATTGTGTTAAGACCTTTCTACTCCGCATTCAGTAAGTTTCACTTGTACCCTTCTAAGATGCACTGTAGGTGTGATCCCACTGATTACCCTCCCTCCACCCATTCTCCCTCCTTCCCTCCCCTCCCTTGCCCCTTTCCCCATATACTTGTGCTATAATTAGGTTATAGCCTTCATGTGAAAGATATAAATTAGTTTCATAGTAGGGCTGAGTACATTGGATACTTTTTCTTCCATTCTTGAGATACTTTGCTAAGAAGAATATGTTCCAGCTCCATCCATGTAAACATGAAAGAGCTAAAGTCTCCATCTTTCTTTAAAGTTGCATATATTCCATGGTGT
>CAUYON010012799.1:0-34075 GCA_963573935.1 Arctocebus calabarensis
GAAGCTGAGGATAAGATGTTGTTCCTCAGCTCAGTGCCGGTAGCTCAGTGAGTAAGGGCACTGGCCACATATACTGAGGGTGGTGAGTTCAAGCCTGCCACGAGCCTGCTTAACAATGACTACTGCAACCAAAAAACAAACAAACAAAAAAATAGCTGGGCATTGTGGTGGGCACCTGTAGTCCCAGCTACTTGGGAGCCTCAGGCAAGAGAACCGCTTAAGCCTAAGAGTTTGCGGTTGCTATGAGCTGTGATGCCATGGCACTCTACTGAGGAAAACACAATGACACTCTGTCTTAAAAAGAAAAAAAAAAAAAGAAATTGTTCCTTTTCCAGCCTTTGCAAATGGGGAGCAGGACTTACAGGGACGATAGGGAGGCATGAGAGAACAGCAAGTCATCCCAATTCTAGCTTAGAGGCTGGGAGAAAAATTTGGTAACCGGCTATCCAGGCACCCCCTGTATAGTTATTGATTTGGGGGACAAAAGACCAGGATTAGACAGAAGTACAGAAAAGGTTGCTCCAGTGTCCAAAAGAAATTTTTTCTCCTGGCGCTCCACTGTAAGGCAAACCTGGGGCTCTTGAGGGGTGATGACATAAGCTGGAGCCATGAGAATTTGCCCCGGGCACTCTCAGTCCAGTTTGGACTCCGATGGGGTCACTGTCCCAGGAGGCCCCCTGTCTGGGGACAGGCCACCCCCATATCTAACAATTCTTAAGAGTCTGGGTATTCCCTTTTCTGAGGGTGTGTTACAACAATAAACAAACTCAGATTTCCGAAGGAAGCATGTAGGTGTTGTATTTACCCTATATCTTGCATTTGCATTATGGCAATACCTCAAGGGAAATACCAACTTCTCTTTAATCAGTGAGCTCAGAATGAAAGCAATGATTTGGATCTTTAAACTGGATGAAGTGAACCTACTCTTAAATAAATCTTCTATTATTATTATTATAATTATGCACATTCTTCTTGACTCTCTATCTACCTTTCCTTCAAAAACCATGTATAGTAACTGTCAGTGCCAACTGTGGCACCCCTGTCACCACACAAATTAAAAACAGCTGGGACACGGATTGAAGGTACATGTCTGCACAAGGTGGGCTTCCCATCTATTCTCCGAGAGCCCCAAGAAACCCCTCTCTTGACCTTTTATTTAAACCTAAAACCACAGAAGTGGGGACCCACACACTAGGATCACATGTTTAATGGTTGCTAAGTGCTCTTTCCACCCAGGCTCAACTCCCATCTTGTTGCCCTACAAATGTTACAAAGTATATCACTTGCTTGCTAATGAGCTACCAATCTTATCTCAATAATGCATGCAGCTGCTTGAGGGCTTGTCCCTGGGCCACAAAATATCTCCATACTGGCTAGAAGATTGTTTCGCTATCAGCACCTTCTTCAAGAGCCAGTGCCTGCTTCTATAAGCCCGGTGCTCAGTCTCCTACAATTAATCATCATCACAGATCTCTGTAGGTCAAAATGCTCTGATTGGCTTTATGGAATTGCCACTCACTAAGAGTTTCAACTACCTCTCCACTGTTGCTTAGGTTCTTCCATCTGGTCTCTGCTCTTCTGAAATTCTACATTCCAACTCCATCATTGCATTTTATGTTATCAATCTTAAACTGGGATTGATGATAACTATCACAAAATTTCTCAAAGATACTAGTGTTTTCCCTCACATGTACATTTCTGATTGCCTCAACAAAGGCAGTTCCTTGGAGAGGAAATAGTTAAGTTGAGGATTATCAGGCTTCATATAATAATTGTCTCTTACTTTTTACATCCTAGCTCGCAAATTATATATTACCACCTCACAGCAGTCACCTCTATCAACTTTGTGAAAGGCATTCTTCTCTACTGTTTCTTTATCACATTGTCCTGTTTATTCTTTCAGGACACTTAAAGGAAAATTGGAAATTAACTGGAATTATTTAGTAGATTATTTGATTATTGTCTGGTTGCCAACTAGATTGAGAGCATATTTATGACAGGATCATTTTCTGTCTTCTGCAATACCGCATATTTGGCTCTCCAAAACTCAGAAAATAGTTACAGGAAAAGTGAAAGTGAACATTTCCTTTACTTTTCCTTGTCTCTAGAGAACTGTTATACCTTCTTATGTGTAGCAATTTCTTTGGTGAGTAGTAGGTAGCAAAATGTCTGCCAGGGCTTAGCAAATGTCATCAATTCTTTTGATTCACATATGCTTACTAGATATCTTCATATATCAATAAAAGTTGACTTTAAAAGAGTAAATAAATACTACAAGAATAATAGGACACCATCACACAAACCAAAATATGCATTTTGAGTGTTCCAGAAGGAGTAGAGAAAGAGAAATGGATAGAAGGCTTATTTTAAAAACTAATGACAGAAAATTTCTCAACTATAGAAAGGTAAATGAACACTCAGATCCATGAAACTAAAAAACCCCAAATGGATTAAATACAAAGAAATCTCATCTGAAATATGGCATAATCAAATTCTCAAATGTCAACTGAGAGAATTTTGAAAATAAGAAAGAAAAAGCAACTTGTCATATACAAAAATAACCTCCATATGACTATAAATGAATTCTGATCACAAATTGTTTGTAGGACAAAAAAGAATGGAATGATAATATTCAAAATTCTGCAAAATGTTCCTCCTCTAAGTCCCTCCCAATCAAGAATACTATTTTATATATATATATATATGTCAAGGCTGTCCTTCAGAAATTAAAGAAAGGTAATAATTTTCCCAGGCAACTTCAAAATCTGTGGAATTCATTGCCACTAGTTCTAATTTATAAGAATTGGTAATAAATGGCCTTCAGATTAAAAGGATGATATCAAATAGCATAAAAACATGACAGTGTAGTGCTAACTATGAAGGTTAGTTAGGAATGTAGTCATATTGAGAATATTCTAATGCTGTATTGGTGGTGCATAAATCACTTTTAACGTTAGTATACAAGTAAAACCTGAAAAGTATTAAAAATAACTATAGTTAAATGATTTGGTAAAAGATACTCAATTTATAAAAAGGTTATAAATTATGGCATTAATAATGTGAAATGTGAGGAGAATAAAAATTAAAATGTAAAATGCTTGTATGTGGTTGAAGTTAAGTTGTTCTCTACTAAAAATTGATGATTATAAATATAAGATGTTTTATGTGAACCTCATGGAAGTTACAAAGAAAAAACTTACAGTAGATGCGCAAATGTTAAAAAGAAAGGAATCGAAGCATATGACTACAAAAAAGTCTTCAAAACACAAAGCAAGAAAATAAGAGAAGATTAGAACAAAAGGAATATGAAATTAACAAAATGCCAGGAAAAAATTCTTATCTATTGATAATTGCTTTCATTTAAATGTATCATTATATTTTATAATCAGATGATATACTGACTAAAAGGATAAAGAAACAACATCCGATCTCATGTTGCCTCAAAGACACTCTTTAGCTTTAAGGACATGCATAGGCTGAAAGTGAAGGAATTAGAAAACATATTCCATGCAAATGGCAATCAAAAGGGAGGATGGTGATAATTATATCAGACAAAATAGACTTTATAGTTAAAACTGTAAAATGAGACACACTATGTCATTATATAACAAAGCGGTCAATTTTTGAAGAGTGCATGATAATTATAAATATACATGTGCCAAACATTAGAGCAGTTAAATATATAAGGCAAATATTAACAGAACTGAAAGATGAAATAGGCAGCAACATGTTAATAGCCTTTAATAGTTCACTATTGAATTATTGGTTGGATCCTCCAGGTGAAAATTAATAATATACATCAGACATCAACAATCCTATAGACCAGAGGATCTTATTGACATATACGGAATATTCCATCAAGCAGGTGGAATACCCATTCTTCTCAGACACTCATGGGACACTCTTCAGAACAGATCATATGACAGACTACAAAGTAAGTCTTAAAAAAAATCTAATAATATTGACGTTATATCAAGTACCTTCAGCCGCAACAATATTACAAAACAATAAATCAAGCTGGGAATAGTAGTCCATGTCTGTAGTTCCAAATCCTTAAGAGGCTGGGTTGGGAGGATTGCTTGAGCCCAGGAATTCAAGGTTGCAATGAGCTATAACCTTGTCACTGCACTTCAGCCGAGGTGACAGAATGAGACCACATCATCTAAAATAAAGGGAGACAAACAAAAAAAGAAACTACAGATTAGTAGTAGGAGAAATGTTAGAAAACCACAAATATGTGGATATTCAACAACATGCTGTTGAGCAATCAATCAATGTATCAAAGAAGAAATCACAAGAGAAATTAAAGCAAGGGCCTCAGACAAATCATAATGAAACTTACTTTGTAGTCTAACATAGGATCTATCCAAATATCAGTTCTAAAAGTAAGTTTATACTAACCAATACTTACATCAGAAAATAAGAAAGATTCCAAATAACCTAACATACCTTTAAAAAACTAGAAAAAAGAAAAACTACACCTAGCAGAAGAAAGGAAATAGTAAATACCAGAACCCAAATAATGAAATAGAGACTAGAAACACAAAAGATCAAAGCAACTAAAAGTTGGTTGTTTTTTAAAGATAAACAAAATCACAAAGCCTTAGCCAGAATAAGAAAAACAAGAGAAATAAATGAAATCAGAAGTGAAATAGGAGACATTACAACTACTATCACAAAAATGTAAGGATCATACGAGACTGCTATGAACAATACACCAACAAGTTGGGTAACCTAGAAGAAATAAATGAATTCCTAGAAACATTAACATTACCAAGACTGAATCATAGCAAATAGCAAATCTGGACAGATCAATAATAAGTGAAGAAATTTAATCACTATTAAACACTGTCCCATCCATGGAAGAAGCCCAAGTGCCCATCGATCCACAAAGGGATTAATAAATTGTGGTACATGTACACCATGGAATATTATGTAGCCTTAAAAAAAGATGGAGACTTTACCTCTTTCATGTTTACATGAATGGAGCTGGAACATATTCTTCTTAGCAAAGTATCTCAAGAATGGAAGAAAAAGTATCTAATGTACTCAGCCCTACCATAAAACTAATTTATAACTTTCATATGAAGGCTATACCCCAAGGCTATAACCCAATTAGAGCACAAGAATATGGGGAAAGGGGCAAGGGGGGGGAAGAATGTGTGGAGGGAGGGTAATTGCTGGGACCACACCTACACTGCAACTTAGAAGGGTATTGGTGAAACTTACTGAATGCAGAATATAAAGGTCTTAATATAATAACAAGAAAATTCCATGAATGCTATGTTAACCAGTTTGATGAAAATATTTCAGATTGTATATGAAACCAGCACATTGTACCCCATGATTGCATTAATGTACACAGCTATGATTTACTTAAAAAAAAAACACACAAAAAAAACTGTCCCATCAAAAAAAAAAAAAATGCCCAATACATGATGGTTCACTGTTGAATTCTACTAAACATTTAAAAGAATTAATGTCAATTCTTATGGTACTTTTCCAAAAAAGGTAAGGAGTGGGAAGTACTTTCAAACTCATTTTATGAGGTCAGCATTACCCTGATACCGGAGCCAGATAAGAATAATAAAAAAAAAAAAATCATAGGCCAATATCCCTGATGAACAAAGATGGAAAAAATCCCTAACAAAATACTAGCAAATCAAATTCAACAGCACACTGAGACAACCATTCAATGTGATCATGTCAGATTTATCCCTGGTGTGCCACAATGTTTCCACATATGCAAATCAATTAATTTGTACACCACATTAACAGAATGAAAAAGAAAAACCACAAGCTCATTTCAATAGATGCAAAAACAGCATTGAATACAATGAAATATCCTTTTATAATAAAACTCTCAATGAATTGGGTATAGAATAAATGCACTTAAATACATACAAGCCATATATCGTAAGTCCATAGCTAACAAGTCCATCATATTTAATGGGGAAAAATTGAAAGCCTTTCCTCTAAAATCAGAAATAAGACAAGGATGCCCACTTGCACAACTGGTATTCAACATAATACTGCAAGTCTTAGACACAGTAAGCAAAATAAAGAAAGAAAAGGAATGCAAATCAAGAAGGAAGAAATGGCTTGGCATCTGTAGCTCTGCAGCTAAAGCAACAGACACATACACCAGAGATGATGGGTTCAGAACCCAGCCCGGGCCTGCCAATCAACAATGACAACTACAATCAAAAAATATCCAAGCATTGTGGTGAGTGGCTGTAGTCACAGCTACTTGGGAAGCTGAGACAAGAGAATCTCTCAAGCTCAAGAGTTAGAGGTTGCTGTTAGCTGTGATGGTATGGCTCTCTACTGGGCAACATAGTGAAACTCTGTCTCAAAGAAAAGGAAGAAATTAAATTGTTCCTGTCTGTAGAAGGAATAATCTTATACATAGAAAACTCAAAAGACTTTACCCCCCCCAAAAAATTAGAATTAATAAATAAATTCAGGTAAGTTGCAGGATAGAAAATAAACATACAAAAAATGTCGTTATGTCTATACACTAACAGTGAATAATCTGAAAAATATTTTGAATCCCTTTTTTAATAGTTACAAAACAAAAAAGGCAGCAAAAATAATTTAGGAATAAATTTAACCAGAGAAGTGTAAGATCTGTACACTGAAATCTACAATATATTGACTAAAGAAACTGAGGACACAAATAAGGAGAAAGATGTCTCAGGTGCATGGATTGGAAGAGTTAATATTGTTAAAATGTTTATACTACCCAAAATGATTTACAGATTCAATATCATTTTTATCAAAATTTTGATGACATATTCTACACAAATAGAAAAAATATCCTAAAATTTCTATGGAACCACAAAAGTATAAAGACATGAAATGTTCAAAGCAATCTTGAGCAAAAAAAAAAAAAAAAAAAAAAAAAACAAAGCTGAAGGCATCAATCTAATTTTAAAACCTATTACAAAGTTATAGTAATCAAAATCCTGGTACTGGCCTAAAAACAGACACATAATTCAATGTTTCAGAATAGATAGCCCTGAAATAAATCTGCACATGTATAGTCAGTTGACTTTTCAACAGTATGCAATTGAGAAAGGACCATCTCTCTAATACATGTGCTAGACATACCAGATATGCATATACAGAAAAATAAATTTTACCCTTATCTCACACTGCAGGGAGAATGGGGACAAAAGACCTCATTTTTGGCAAGAGAAAAGACCTCTAGAAAAAGGAAAGAAACAGAAATAAGCTGAGCACAGTGGGATAAAAACAGTTTAGCATGTTACTTTTAAACCAGCAGCTAAATTACTTATCTGAGCAGTTTCTGCTTATTCTAGAAGCTTGGCCTGTAAGTGATACAGCTTGTAATACCCACCCTCCTCCCCCAGGTCTGTAAACACCCTAAGGAGAGAATGGCTGTAGAGAAAGCTATGTGAAGACCTGGCGGGGAACATCAACCAGGCTAAGCCCTGCCCAGTCAACAGTCAAAGCAAATACCCATTGTGGGGATTTGTATCATGGCCAGGGATGAGATCAAGGGAATAGCTCGAGCTCTAAAATATGGGCATAGCAGCTTGTACCCGAATTAACAGAGGAAGACGCCTCTGGTTTGGAGATCAGAGGAAAGTTCCTCTGTTCCACCCATTCTTCAGAGGAGACCTACACTGTGGCATCTACTACACAGAGGACTAACCTCCCCCAAGGAATCTCTGTGTGTAACCACAGACAGGAGGCTCCCCTGCACAAGGCTCAGGTTTCAGATTTCTCAAAGCTTCTCAGATCCTTGGAGGGAGGGTAATTGGTGGCACCACACCTCTGGTGCATCTTAGAAGGGTACAGGTGAAACTTACTAAATGCAGAATATAAATGTCTTAACACAATGACTAGGAAAATGCCATGAAGGCTATGTTAACCAGTTTGATGAAAATGTTTCAGATTGTATATGAAACCAGCACATTGTATCCCATGATTGCATTAATGTACACAGCTATTATTAAATTTAAAAAAGTTAATCTTTATAGATAGCATAGAACTAACATCTTATTTAGAGAAACTGTTGACATTTTTGTTCCCTTCCTTAGCTTACCCTCTGGGCTAAATGAGATAATACGCTTCAATAAAAGCAGAGTGGAACAAACACTTAGGGCAATAGACTGAACCCCCACAAGTTAGCAATAGTACCCTGTACTTTCCACTTTTGAAAACTCTATTCTGTGTGTCCTGTCTTTTTATTTCTCACTGCTTTTAATTTTATTTTTCTTCAGGGGGTCACTGCCAGTTCCAGTTCCACAGGTCTTAAAGGGGCCCTGCCCCTAGGGTGGGATTCCGGCATCATACCACATTAAAAATATCACCTGAAAATTAATTAAAGACTAAAATGTAAGAGTCAGAACTGTAAAACTACTAGAAGAAAATGTAAGGAACAGCTCCATGACACTGGTCTAGGCACTGATATTTTTGGCTATGATCTTAAAAGCACCAACAATAAATGCAAAAATATAACAATAGGATTATATCAAACTAAAAAGTTTCTACATAGGAAATGAAACAAGTGACAGAGTAAAGAGACAGTCTGCATATGGGAGAAAATATTTGTAAATCATCCATCTGCTAAGGAGGGATGTGAAAATATATAAGGAATTCAAACAACCCAGTAGCAATAAGACAAATAACTCAATTGAAATATGAGCAAAAGATCTGAATAGACTTATAAAATGCCCTTTATATATATTGTTAAATGCTGAACATCACTAATAATGAGAGAAATGCAAATTCAAACCACAATGAAAGATATCATTTAAGATACCTCTTAAAATGGCTATCATCAAAAAATAAATGCGGGCAAGGATGAGGAAAAAAGGGAATTCTTTCATACTCTTGGTAGGAATATAAATAAGTCTAGCAATTATGGAAAAATGTGGAAATTCCTTAAATATTTAAAAGTAGCACTGCTATTTGGCCCAGAAGTCCTATGTTTGTAATATTGCTAAAGAATGTGATATGATGATGTCAAAGAGACACTTATACTCCTATATCTCTGGCAGCATTATTCACAGTAGCCAAGGGTTGCAACCAAGCTAAATGTCCATCAATGAATAAATAAAGAATAAATAAAGAAAATGTGATGTGTGTATATATACAGTGGAATATAATTTGGCATTAAAATGTAAGGAATCCTATAATTTGTGACAATGTGGATTAACCTACAGGATATTATATTATGTGAAGTAAAATAGGCTAAAAAGAGAAATATTGCATTCTCTCACACGTGGAATCTAAAAACTCCTAACTCACAGAAACAGAGAGTAGAGTGATGATTGCCAGGGGCTACATTAAGGGAGAGTGGGGGAGTTGGGTATGTTAGTGAGAGCATATAACATTTTAGTCAGAGTAAATAAATAATGGAGCTCTATTGCACTACATGGTCACTATAGTTAATAATAATGTATATTTGTAAATTCCTTAAAGATTAGATGATCTCAAATGTTCTCACTTCAAAACACATGCCAATGTGAAGTGCTATATATGCTAATTATCTTAATTTAATCAATTCACAAAGCATTTTTACATAAAAATGTCACTTTGGGCATTGTAAAAAATATAATTTTTTGTCAATTGTACCTTAATAAAGCTGGAAAAAAAAATAAAAGACAAATCCGAGCTTGTAAATTCAAGATAAATAAATGAATACAAGTTAATTTTATTTCTCGTGTTCTTTGAGTTTTTATCATTATTAAATTGACAACTTTCATAATGTGAAAAGCAGGGGTACAGATGACTACATTTTGTTGTAAATAATACTTTTTCGGTACATATTATTATATAATATTAAAGTAAATGCCCATACCTAAATTTTGTAAAAGAATCAAATAGCAACATTTGAAGACATTGGGTTTTTTACATGTTGGCCTGAGACAGGAATAAAAGTGTGTGTCCCCTTTAAAATTTGTGTGTAAATTATATATTCTATTTTTTGTTAACTGCTAATAGTGCTTTTTAAATTAAAATTGATAAAAACGCATGCTCATGAATAAGGATGGGTAAAAGAGAGAGATCATAATCTAATAAAAATTCTGAGATGAAAATTCTGAAATCTTATTCTATTCAAAAGACTCATACTGATCTATTTGACATGCTCAGGTTAATAATAGAAGTAAGTTCTTATGCAGGAAAGCTCTTTTGTCAAGGAGACATCCTTGTTGAAAAAGGAACTTTTAGTAAACATGTAGTAAAATGTTTCTCCTTTCTATAACAGAAACAGAGAACGATACCCTTAAAAGGAATGAGCTCATCATAATTTGGAATTATTTTTATCTTATCCAATATTTGAATAGTTTCTATGTTGTCTTTTTTCTTTCCTTAGGAATTACATTGACTAGGAAGGTTAAGTCTATACAAATATTCATCACTTTGCATGAAAATGACCCACTTACTAATTTTCAATAAACATGTGTGTTTTACTATCCTCTTTGATGAACGTTTTCCCTCTTTACCATATGAAGTCATGCTTTATCAAGGGTAGATGAATCGAAATGTAAGATAACTTCAGATTTGCTGTATGTTTTAAAGTAGGCTACATGAGATCTTTCTAATCATATACTAAGGATTAGAAATGTGTATGTGCTTTCTTAAATTCTAGAAACCA
The DNA here is from genome assembly GCA_963573935.1 of Arctocebus calabarensis. Taxonomy (NCBI): domain Eukaryota; kingdom Metazoa; phylum Chordata; class Mammalia; order Primates; family Lorisidae; genus Arctocebus; species Arctocebus calabarensis. Next base: position 10,634 of record CAUYON010012799.1, read on the forward strand.
TAAGCAAACAAATTTTATGAAAGCCTAGTCTGATAATCTTGAACAAGATAAGGTGTAACTGTATTCAAAGGATCACAGCAATAAGTTTTGTTTGTACGGAACACAGACTTAAAAAAAATAGCAATTTATTTGTTAACACTAGAAATTGACCACAATAAAAACTTTGAAAGAATAAACTCATGAAAATATTTTTGAAAAATTCACTGTCATATTTGAAGTTGCTTTATACAGATTTATATTATTGCACTCAGCAGAATCTTTTAAATTTGTGTCCTTACTGGAGAGATGTATATTACTTTTACTCTTGATACTCTTTAACCACAATATAGCAAGGTTTTATATGTTCATTTTACCTCCAGGATATTACATGAGATGTATTACAACAGGTGAGTAGGAGATAGCTGGTGAAAAGGCAGTCAACAGAAGAGTGTCAAGCAGGTCACAGAGTATGGACAAGGGCTTTGTCATCGACTACTATGCCTTTGGTCTGTTTAGTTTTCTGTTCCAATTGTCTCGGTTTGTAATGTTAATTTTCACATGGTAGAAATTTTGATCATGTTTTTCTGAGAATGAAAGTGACTTTTTGTGAACTTCCTGCATTAGTTGTTGTGCATTGCTGTAAAGGAATACTTGAGACTGGGTAACAGTTGGCTCACAGTTCTGGCTGCTGTACAAGAAGCTGGTAAGGGCATCCCAAAGCTTACAATTAATGTTGAAGCTAAAGGAAGAAGCAGGTGTGTCACTTACCAAGAGAAGGAACAAAAGAAGAGGCGTCAAGTTCTTTGTAAACAATCAGTTTAAGGAACTGGGGAAGGGTAAACTCATTCATTACCAGGAGAAGGGCATCAAGACATTCAGGAGAGATCTGTCCCTGTGACACAACATTGGGATAATGTTTCAGTAGGAGATTCAGAGGGGAAAGTATCCAAAGTATATCACTTCCCGAACTCAAAGAAGAGAGTGACCTTAAATGGGACTGGGGAATAGGAATAGGAACAGGGAAAAGAAATACACAGTAGTTGAAGACTGTGCTCCTTCCTCCATGCGAATCAAAATTAGTGACTGTAGTGAATTCTATACACCTTGGAGATGTACTAAGCTGAAGACCTCTAACTCTGTGAGATTCACAGGATGAAAAACAGAAACTTCCAAACAAAACTCATAAATTAAGACAAAGGAAACATACTTATGAAATGATAGACTCAGCAGGGTAGATAGCCACAAATTTATTTTTGTTTCATCTATTTTAGTTTATCCTATTTTAAATTTCATTTTAGTTAATTATTTTTAATTTTAGTTAAGTTTATACATTTATTGTTGTTTGTCCCTTCTACTAAGGTAGTTCTCTCTTCATGGTACTGTGATGCAGATAATTCAATTCTCAGAAAGGGAGCAAGGACATTTTCATGTAGGTATTCAAATGCTCACATACAGGATACAAATAAATGGGCATTTTCTGCTATATTGGTATAATAGTAGTTAATGATTCTTCCATTATTAAATAAGAAAATCCATGAGCAAAAGAGAAAAGGCAAGTATCTCAGTGAACTATAAAGTACAAAAATATTGCTGATCATTCTCTTCCTAATATATTGTGCTTCAATTTCCTTTTTTTGATAAATTATAACAAATAGGGTATCTAGCTCATTTTGACTTCTACCATATATTTCAAAGTATGTAGTCTTGATGCCAAAGACCTTTCAAGGAAGAGCTGTTGGGTGATGAGGTTGTAGTTTTTCATGACTTCATTGAGTTATGATTTAAGGGGTTGTTCACTTCCTTACTATACAAGTTTGTGATATATTCATAAAGGAGAATGAAAAAACTGACACATGGGAAACATACCATTTCAGTTCCCAACATCCTGACATATTTTAAAGCTTAATAGAAGAGGTTATTCAAATGCAGACCAAATGCATTCATGTCAGGACACAAAAACATGTTGAAATTTTCCTTTTATCAAAATATGAGGAAAGCCCTGCCCAAATTCAAAACAATTACTATTTTTGGTAGATTAACATCAAAATAATTTTCTGCATTTATTGGCATAGAATGAGGTGCTATCACTGTGTAATAGCTGAGAATGATATGCTCTAGTAGTATTTTGATGAATTACATGATTATAGTTAAAATGAACAATTTCATCATGCTTGAATTAGTAATGGTACTATGATTTGGCAAGTACTCTTGCAACGTTCTCTAACTCATCACTTCAGAAGACAGCTTATATAGTCCATCCATTTTTTTAAGAAATACAGACTGCTATAGAGTATTAGAAGCAGAAGGGCCAGGAGAAAAGTGTCAGCTATAAAAAGTAGTGCATGCACTGATTCTCATGACATTATTGTTTGATTACAGTACCTCTTAATGCTCATTTTGATCTCTTCTATAGCTAATAGTAAGGTTAAAATAAAGAGAAATTTTTGAAAGATACATGGTTTGCCTATTTATTTAGAATACTACACCCCAAAGGTGCCCCTAAGGTACAGAAATTGTTTGTGTATGTGTGTTATTTTACATGTAGATTTACAAGCATGAAGAAGGATAATATGTAATAAATGCAACATTCATTTGGGTATCAATCAAATAAAACATGCATACAGAGCTGAACATTACATAATTTCAGTCATAAAGAGTACAAATTGTGAATTGATTTAATATATTGATATCTAAGTACTCTCCTTTAATGTAACTTGCAATTTGTTTCCTAAGATTATTCTGTTCATTTTTTTAAAATATCACATGCCTAGATACATTTTCTTAAAAGATGTATATTAAGGCCCTTGAACTTAAAGGTAAATCACAGATACTTTCTTGAAAACATGCAAATATTGTAATAAAGATTATTATATGTAGATGCACAATTAACACTCAAAGCCAATTTACACCAAGAGTTATATGTTTCTTGGATATTTTATTTTATTTTATTTTTTTCTACTTTTTTGTAATTTTATTGAATCATAATTGTGTACCTTGGTGCAATCATAGGGCATGATGTGCTTCATATACATTCAGAAATATTTTGATCATACTGTTACAGATAGCCTTCATGGAATTATCTTGATCACTATATAAAGACATTGATTCTCTACCTTTAATAAGTTTCACCAGTACCCTGCTAAGATGCACCGTAGGTGTGTTCCCACTAATTGCCCTCCCTCCACCCATCCTCCCCCTCCCCTCCCCTCCCTTTGCCCTTTCCCTCTATTCCTGTGCTATAATTGGGTTTTAGCCTTCATATGAAAGCTATAAATTAGCTTCATATTAGGGCTGAGTACATTGGATACTTTTTCTTCCATTCTTGAGATACTTTGCTAAGAAGAATATGTTCCAGCTCCATCCATGTTCTGCCCCCTATTTCTATCTGTACTTTTCTGTCAGCTTGTTGGAAGAATTCTGAGTCACAAGTCCACGTGGCAGCCATTCCTTGGACAGATGGTTTGAATGTTTTTGACTACTTTCCAGATACAGAGGCCAAGAACAATCCAGATACAGAGGCCAGGCAGCCAAGTACAATGGCCTCTGTATTGGGGCTGCCTTGGAGTTTGGTGGGGCCACTTGACTGGTTCTAGGCCAGTGAGCTATGTTTGGAAGTACATGTGTCACCCCTTGCTGGGGCATTGTATTAACAGAATGCCATCCTCTAGACCCAGGGTCTGAAACCAATGAGCCTTCTATGACTTCTATGTCAGCCTGCTACCTAGAATGGGAGTGCCGTGGAACAGACATATCCTATGGAAAAGGACTTGTAGCATGAGTAACACATCATTTTTTTTTTAAATCACTAAGATATAGAGGTTGTTTGTTGCTATATCAGAAACCATCCTATTGGGAGGTGAGTGTTACTTGTTAGCATATTCCTAGAATAGCTAAGCCCAAGACTCACCGAGATAGTCTTGAAGAACAATAAGGTGAAGGGGCCGGGAGGTTTCCTTTCATATTAATTTTTATTATAAATGTGTAGTGACTAGAATGGTGCAGTATTGCTAATGTGACAGATACAATGGCTAATGAAAGAGAAATGAGAGCCCAGAGGCAGCTTCAAGCATAGTGGGAAATTCTGTGTTTCATGTAGGTAGTATTGCAGGTCACTGAGAAAAAACAGAATAGTCAAAAAATGCTGCTGGGAAAGTTGGAGTTGCATATGGGAAAAATAGATTTAACTTCCTATCTCATACACAAAAATCAATGCCCGAATGAATTCAGGAGCTAAATATGAAAAGCAAAATTTTGAAACTTCACTGGAACTTTTGGTAGAGAAAGAATTTTTTTTTATATTTCAGATTAATATGAGGGTACACACAATTAAGTTACATTGTTTGCATCTGTAGGGTAAAGTGTAAGTCATAGTTTCCTTCAGCCAGAAAATATGCCATATACCTGTGCATTTTTCTCTTTGGATGGGAACTTGCCAAACCCTTGAGAAATAATTCTTAATACAGAGAAAAAAATTGGTAAGTTAGTATTGCATGAAAATTAAGACATCAAAAGCCCCTACCAGAAAGGTCTGTAAAGATAAGCCACACACACAACAATGCATATAATTTGCAAAGGAGTTTGTATTAGAAAGAAAAATGATAACTGAAAAATAATTTGGTTCAATAGCAAATGATCATGGCCATTTTATAGAAGAAGAAACACAAATGCAAATAGATGTAAGGAAAGCCACATGTTTAGTTATCAGAATTCAAATTAAGTACACATAAACATTCAAAAAATTGTGAAGTCTGCCAAAACCAAACATGAGGGAATGTGGATTGTTGGGAATTCTCATTAACTCCTTACAGGAGAGTGTAAGTTGATATAACTACTTTGGAAAACAATTTTTCATTCTCTTATAAAGCTCAACATTTATTCTACAACTGAGCAATTTCACTCATAGGTGCCAAAAATTATTCATGCTAAAACACGTGTGATAACATTCATAGCAGTATGGATGGTATCAAAATGTTTACTGACGGGAATGCAATTACTGTAATTGTGGAATATATTTTAAATGGAATCAGTTAAAAAGAAATAAACATGGGCAGTGCCTGTGGCTCAAAGGAGTAGGGCACTGGCCCCATATACCAGAGGTGGTGGGCCCAGCTCCGGCCAAAAACTGCCAAAAAAAAAAAACAAAACCCAGAAATAAACGTAATATTCACATACTACGATGAATATAACTTTAGAAATAAAACTAAGAAAACATGTCATACAGTAGAATAATACATACAGAATTACAGCATTTTAAACAATGCTTTAAAGGCAACTAAATAATATATTGAGAGAGAAGCTGGGGAATGAGCTAGGAAAGGAACATATAAAGATACAATGATTTTGTTAATACTCCAACTCTTAAGTGGGACTATTATACTTCCTCCTTTATGCATCTGTCATATATGCAGCAAATCTTAACTTTTTTCCCAAAGATCTTACATAGGAAGACTAATAGTCTTTGAATAAGTGTCCAATGGGTTTGAGTAAAAGATATTTTCTTCCATCAGCAATCTCTTTTAGCAATGTGGAAATTTTTTATTATCTAAGTGCCTTTGAACAGTGTTCAAAATTAGCGTTGCTTTTCTCAACATTTTTCATTTCTGATTTTGAATGTTCATGGATGCCTCTGAAATTCTCAAATGGTAAATAACAGAAGGACTTTTTTTTCCTAGCAACACTTTCTTTCCTTCCTTTCTTTTTCTTTAATTTCAACTAAATTATGGATAATTTGTTGCTTTATAGTTGTTACTAATTTTTCTTCGTTGGGCCTGCATGGTCTCTAAGACATTTGACTCTAGAATACTTCTTTTTTTTGTCAACATAATACATCTTTCTCAAATAATAGTCTGTTTTTTGGAAGTTTTAACTTTTTCAGATAATTCTTTTATGTCTCTGTGTAAGTGCTCATAATTTCACCACAACTCCAATAATCACATTGGCTAATGCTTATACGGCACTATTACATGCCAGATTCTGGTCTAGGTGTTACTTCATTCAATCCTTACCAACCCACTGATAACATCCCTGTGTTATAAAAAGGATAATCGAGGCACAGAAAGGTTACAAATCTTGCTCAAAATCATAAAGGGAAATTCCAGAATTCAAACCAGGGAGTCTACATCCCATGCTCTTAACTACCTTACCTCAAAGCTTCTTTAATTTTATATTAACCAGGTTTTGAACTGAGGCAGTAACTCTATCCATTGGTTACGATAAAGATTTTTCTCTTGTGTGTCTTCCATCACACCTGTGTGATGCCCATCTGGATGAGATGTGTGCCTTTGCCACGATTGTTGCCAGGTATTTGATTTGCTCTACTTAGAGCAAATATGATCAAATCTAGATTTGATCTTAGATTCATGGGAGTTTCACTAGTATAGCCCGCTAGACTAGTTGGGGGGTAAAATTATAGTCCAGTATTTTTAAAATTATTTAATTAATTTAGTTTTCATTGCATGTGTAATATACTTAATGATTCAAAATTCTTAATTATACAATAGACAATACAGTGTGAAATAGCTCTCTCTTGCATCTTTCATCAAGTTCCCAGATTCTTTCTCCTATGTAATTCTCCTTATCAGTTTCTTAAAGCTTACAGAAGGAATATTATATAAACAAGAAAATATGGATATTTAAAATTTATTTTGAATATTAAACATTTATTTTGTATTTAACTTCATGTCACATACAATGTTAAACACTTTCTTTGCGAGACAGGGTCTCACTCTGTTGCCCTGGGTAGAGTGCTGTGGTATCATAGCTCATAGCAACCTCTAACTTGTTTGGCTCAGGTGATCCTCTTACCTCATCCTCCTGAGTAGCTGGGACTACAGGTGCCCACCACAACATCTGGCTGATTTTTCTATTTTCAGTAGGGACGGGGTCTGCCTCGTGCTCAGGCTGATCTCGAGCTCCTGAACTCAAGCAATTCACTTCCCTTGGACTCCTAGAGTGCTAGGATTACAGGCAAGAGCCACCGTGCCTGGCTGCTAAACACCTTTTATTTAATCTTTCCAACAATTCAGTGAGGTTGAGCTTTACTTTTATCTTTATTTTGCAAATGAGGACACTGAGGTTCACACAAATGTACAGACCACAGTTCCTACTTGGTTCTGGGGTGTCAGATTCCAGAGCTCGTGCCCTTAACCATTATAATACATTATACCTCCATGCTAAATCTTTTTATGTAAAATATATAAGACAAGTGAGTTCTTTAAAATTTATATAACCCACATGGGAAAAAGTTATTTCCATTTTTCCAGAGAAAATAAGATATGTATTTACATCTTTCTTTTGCAAACATCATTGTTGATAAGTAATTTATATACCAAGAAATTTATCCTTTTAACAGGTACAATTTAATGGTTTACAGTATACTTACATAATTGTGCCACTGTCTACATTTAAAGTTTGGTATAACTTTTTATTATACAAAAAGGAACTTTGTTCCTATCTTCAGTCACTTCCCATTCTCTCCTCCCCCTACCCCCCCAGCTTAGGCAATTACCCCTATCTTTTCTGTCTCTGTAGATTTACCTATTCTGGAATTTTCACATAAATGGAATTATGAAAAATATATTCTTTTGTATGGAGTTATTTCACTTAGTATTATGTTTTCAATTATGTGGTATTGTAAGTCTATACTTAAGCGATTTTTGGCAGTTGAATATTATCCCATCATGCAAATATACTACATTTTGCTTAACTATTCATCTGATAAAGAGCATTTGTTATTTCCACTCTTTGGTTATTGTGACTAATGATTTTATGGACATTTATGTACAAGTTTTTGTGTGAACACATTTTAATTTCTCCTGGGTATATACCTAGGAGTGGAATTGCTGAGTCATATGGTAACTCTATGTTTAACTTTTTTCTTTTTTATTAAATCATAGCTGTGTACATTAATGCAATCATGGGGTACAATGTGCTGGTTTTATATACAATTTGAAATGTTTTCATCAAACTGGTTAACATAGCCTTCATGACATTTTCTTAGTTATTGTGTTAAGACATTTATATTCTACACCTAGTAAATTTCACATATACCCTTGTAAGATGCACCATGGGTATGGTCCCACCAATTACACTCCCTCGAACCATCCTTCCCCCTCTCTTCCCCTCTCTTCTTTCTCCTTCTTCTTGAGCTATAATTGGTTTACAGTTTTCATGTGAAACCTATAAATTAGCTTCATAGTAGGCCTGAGTACATCAGATACTTTTTCTTTCATTCTTGAGATACTTTGCTAAGAAGAATATGTTCCAGCTCCATTCATGTAAACATGAAAGAGGTAAAGTCTCCATCTTTCTTGAAGGCTGCATAATATTCCATGGTATACAAATACCACAATTTATTAATCTATTTGTGGGTTGATAGGCACTTGGGCTTCTTCCATGACTTAGCAATTATGAATTGGACTGCAATGAACATTCTGGTACAGATGTTTTTGTTACAATGTGATTTTTGGTCTCTGTAGTAATGTGAAAGAAAGTAACATAATGAGTTAGGCATAGCAAAATCAGAAAGAATGGCAGAGGAGATAGACTGGTTCTTTGTTCTCTTGTCATCTGACTACTCATTTCTATTCTCTTTAGGGCCTTAGGGTGGGGTGTTGTCTACAGCTAGTATCATTTCTCTTTCATCCTGTTGGACTCAGGCAATTAGCAAGAAAGTAGAGAAGGAGGCCTGGCTGGGAGGCTCACTTCTGTAATCTCAGCACTCTGGGAGGGGGGAGGATCCCTCGAGTTAGGAGTTCCAGACCAGCCTGAGCAACAGAGACCCTGTATCTACTAAAAATAGAATAACCAGCAAGGCCTTGTGGTGTGGGTACCTGTAGTCCTAGCTACTCTGGAGGCTGAGGCAGGAAGGCAGGAGGATCACTTGAGCCGGGGAGTTTGAGGTTGTTGTGAGTTATGACACCATGCACTCTACCCAGGGCAACTGAGTGAGTTGCTGCCCCCACCACAAAAAAAAAAAAAAAAAAGGAAAGAAATCAGAAACAGAGCAGCAAGAACTTGGGCTATTTTAACCCTTTATTTTCTCCTTCAGCTCTGTCATTCTGACAATGGCTTCATCCCTCTATGGCCACAGCTCCTATTGGGCAGCCAGTTTCCTGTAAGTGCAGCTTCCACCCAGCTCCTGTAACACCATAGCCTCTTCTCTTGCCCCTTCAGATACCTTTTGTTTTTTTTGTCTCTGTATGTCTCAATATCCTTTGCTCCTCAGCTTTCATTGTTACATTTCTCACTATCTAATTTCTTTTAACCTTTGTACATATTGATCCATTATCTATTTTCCTCTAGTAAGTATATATTTCCAATAGAAGTTTGTTCACTGCTGTTTTTTCAGAAACTGGAACCATATCTGGCACACAGTAGCTGAAAAATTCTTGTTGAGTGGAAAAAAAAAATGACTAAATGAAAAAGAAATCCCAAAATGCCACAAATCACCTTAAAAAGTAAATTTATCAGGCTCGGTGCTTGTAGCTCAGTGAGTAGGGCGCCGGCCACATACACTGCGGCTAGCGTGTTCAAGCCCAGCCTGGGCCTGCTAAACAACAATGACAACTACAACAAAACATAGCTGGGCATTGTGGCGAGTGCCTGTAGTCCCAACTCCTTGGAAGGCTGAGGCAGGAGAATTGCTTAAGCTCAGAAGTTGGAGGTTTCTGTGAGCTGTGATGTCACAGCACTCTACCCAGCACTCTACCATTCTACCTTCTGTCTCAAAAACAAGAACAAAGTAAATTTATCAAAAAATTATCTCTGTTTTATAGCATATATGTATATTTAACCTCATTTATGGGCTATACTTATATGAATTATCTCGACACAACAGTAAAGGGAATCAAAGTATATTAAGGAATTGTGTTCAATTTTCACACAGTAAAAGAGAGAACTATGACTTAAAACCAAATTCAGAGTTCTTTTGGTGACAGAATCATGTCTGGATTGATTGGATCGATATCCTGTGAATGTTCTTATGAAACTCTACTTGGAAAGTGTCCCAATTTACATTCAAATTTACAGAATCTTGATACATTATTTAGATTGTAAAGGATTTCATGTTGGGAGAATCTTCATTACAATCTTCATATTAAAAAATTCCCCCAACACACTTTATTTCATTATTGCTAACAAAAGCATACAATTAAAGAATAGTGAATATAAAAGCTTCAGCACTTTTACGCTTTTGGATAGCAGCACAACGAAGATGCTCTGATAATAAAATAGAATTTATATAAAGTAACACATAGACCATTTGGCTGTATTTGACTCCTTAATTTATTCCAAAGGCATCTATTGCCTCAGGGAGAGAGGATATTTGTATAGAGAAAAAGTAATAACCTGGAGAAGAGCAAACAACAGGGGAAATTTCATTTATGGCTGAAGATAATCATCAGATGATAATATAACCCCAACCATCTAAGACAGAGATGATTTAAGGTAGGAAAAGAAACATAATTGATCAAGGGTGAATAACAGCACACATCCAAGAGGCAGCAATGAGATGCACATATTTGAAAAGAATTCTAGAAAGCTTAAAACATGGGATGCAGGGAAACCATCATGAGGGGATGTTGCTATTTGAAGGAGTGATGAGATATGTTACTTGACATTATCAAGGACAGCATGAATCACTTTTTCATGAAAGGTTTTAGTAGAAAAAAAGTTTTAAGTTTAAAAGGGATGTCATATAAAATGTGATAAATACATAATGAGATAATGAGATACGTATATTCAAGGAGTACAGTTCAATTCAATCAGTCCCTCAAATCAAGACTGTGTGTATATATATATATATATATTTTTTTTTTTTCTTGAGACAAAGTCTCACTATGTTGCCCTTGGTAGTGTGCTGAGATGTCAAAGCTTACAGCAACCTCAAATTCATGGGCTTAAGCGATTCTCTTGCCTCAATCTCCCAAGTAGCTGGGACTACATGCACCTGCCACAATGCACAGATATTTTTTTGTTGCAGTTGTTGTTATTTAGCAGGCCTGGGCTGGGTTGGAACCCATCAGCTCTGGTGTATGTGGCTGGCAGCCTATCCACTGAGCTATGGGTGCTGAAACAAGACTCACATAGTTTTAAGGGATACCAGAAAAGTGACACATGGAAAAATGAAGACAATGTTTATGAGGTGTACACAGTGGCATACAGTAGGAGTTTACTTAGATGCTTGGGTTTCAGGAGTACAATGACATGGATAAAAGGAAAGGTATAATAAAATGCATAAATGAAATGGCATAGTGTGATGCATAATTGGACAAACATAATGATATGCAAAGGAGAAAGATGTAATACGATACACATTTTTGAGGAGTGTAATGAGATGCATAAATAGAAAAGTGTAATGAGATGTGCATGTTTAAGCAACGTAATGAGAAATATAGGTTATAACAACATACATGAAAGTAGTTTAGTAATGAGATATACAAGGGAAATGCTTTAATGAAACCCACAAATGGAGAATATGTAAAGATGCTTAAAGAAGATATAATAAGATGCACATATTTGAAAGTTATAATGAGATGCTTTAATAGAACTGTGTAATGAAATGTATACATTTGAAAGGTGTAATGAGACACATTAAAAAGGAAGAATTTAAAGCAATTCCCTTTTCCTATGGAGAATAATGCTTCCTGAAAGCTTTGAAGAGTCATCATCCAAAGGGATTTCATAAATTAAGACACCATCCATTGGTGGCTTCAACTACTACCACACCAAATACCCCTGGCATCTCCTTGAGTTCAGGTTGATTTTTGGCTAACATGGTTGAAAACACAGGCACATGCCTGGGGACATAATTTTAGGAATGATGCTGATTATTAGGCATTAACATAAGAGAAGGAAAAGAATAAGGAAAAAGAAGGAACTAAGAGCTATCAAGTCTTCATTTGGTGCTGGAGTTGTGTAAGAAATCTTTACGCAATTGAATGTTTCAATAACTTACGAGACCGACATTTTTATCTCATTTTGACAACCAACACAAGTGAGCTCTGAGGTTAAGCTGGTTGCTCAAGGTTATATTACTGGTAAGTGTTGGGGACCAGAAATTGAAAACAAATCTGCTTGGCTGTACCTTCAGTGTGTTTTTATTATTTTTCCTTTTTCTATTCCTTGTAGGTTTTTTTCTTTTTGTTTGGTAATATTTTGCTGGGCAATTACTGTTAATTATTCTTGCAATATCCAAAAAGGCCTCATTAACACCTCCAGTTATAAATGTCACACATTTATATAGGTAATAGTTTGCCAAGAGAAACTAAAGTTTAAAAGAGTAGCAACCCTATTACTTGAGACAACTGAAAAATTATTAATCTCTTTTGTTCTCTGAGCAATTTTTTTTTCTTTTTTTGAGACAGAGTTTCACTGCGTCACCTTTGGTAGAGTGCTGTGGCGTCACAGCTCACACCAACCTTAAACTTTTAGGCTTAAATGATTCTCTTGCCTCCCAAGTAGCTGGGAATACAGGTGCCCACCACAATGCCTGGCTATTTTTTGGTTGTAGTTGTCACTATTGTTTGGCAGGCCCAGACTGGGGTTAAACCTGCCAGCTCTGGTGTATATGGCTGCTGTTCTAGCTACTGAGCCACAGGTGCCTAGTTCTTTGAGCAATTTTATACCACACTGTGTTCCATATAATAACTATTTCCTGATTTATTAATTAGGGCCCTTGAAAAAATTAGCACGTTATTAAAATTAGACCAATAACTTTGAAAAGTATATTTAGAATATATTTCAACTAGACCATGGTTTTCCTAATGAATGAACATGAAGCAAAGTTGATGAGACCATATTTACTACCCCGTCACAATCTGTGTGAACTTGGCTAAGATTGATAGCCTCTCAAGAAATTCAGTTTCCTTACCTATGAAACAAAAATAATAGTATCCGTCTCATCAGATTTTCTTATAGCAAAATAAAATAATGTACGTAAAATACCTGGAACATTCCATAGGCCATAATAGGCAATGAGTAAATATTAATTTCTTCCTTCCCATTATTTTTATAAAGTTTGAGTAAGTAATTATGTGCAAATTATCCTCTTCAACCTTAAATTTCTTTACATTTAGTTGGTGGTAATTTATGTCAATGCACTTACTAGAAAACACTGTGCAAAATGGTATAAGATGATGCTTTTCTGTGATGGTTGTAGGCAATAATTTATTTTCAGATTAATTGCTTATAGAATGACAAAGACATTAATTGGAAGAGAGAGTGATTTTTTATAAAATATGAGTTCCACAATTATTTTTCCTTTTTATTGACAGAATTCAAATTAAACTGAGGACAATGTAAATGTGTGACCCTTCACCCTCACACTAATAACTTTTCACAACCTTAGTCAATCAACCTAATAGAGCAATTATCATTTCAACCACATTCCAAGCGAAGCCCAGGATTATTTTAGGATAACTCCTCATTGTTCAATTAAAAGTCTATGAAAAGAGGTCAAACATTGGTCACTTTTACTCATTAAGATTTTTACATTTTGTTCTAAATATTGTTCTACAAAATTGAGACTCTCATTAGTAATTAATTATGTAAAAGTAATTCACCATAAATTGAAAAGCTAACTAGCCAGCACAGATGTAAGAACTGATCTAAGAATGAATTTTATTTTATTTTGATTTTTTAATATTTTATATTTAGGAGGATGAGGTCTCACTCTGTTGCCCAGGGTGGAGAATAGTGGGAAGATCATAGCTCATTCAACCCCAAACTCCTGGGCTCAAGCCAACTTCCTGCATCAACCTGCCAAATATAGTACTATAGGCATGCTCCATGATACTTGGCTAACTTTTAAATTTTGTTGTAGAGATGGGGTCTTGCTATGTTGGCCAGCCTAGTCTTAAACTACTGGCCTCTAGTCTTGGCCTCCAAAAGTTCTGAGATTACAGGTGGAAGCCACTGCACCCAGCCTAAAGGTATATTTTAGATGAAGACATATTTTCCACATAAGTCAACAAAACAATAATAGTTGTTTTAGCTGGGCCAGCACAACGATAAACAAATAGTTATTGCAAAACATTCCTTTCGACATCTTTTTTCTGAGTTTGTAAAACTGACAAAAATAATCTTTATTCACCTTCCAAAAGTGTGACCAAGTAATTCAAAAAGTAAATGATGGGTTTTATTTTTCATTAACTAGCATGTAACTATTTGAAGGTTGCTTCCATTTCTCAGGAGACAGAAGAGTTCAGCGATTAAGTATGTAGACTCTGAAATTAACCTGCTCTGGTTCGAGTCTTACTCATGCTATTTGCTAGATGTGCAACTCCGGGTAAACTTGTTAGTTACTCCAAGCCTCATTTTTCTGTTGGATACTTCGTATGTTTGCTATAAAGATTAAATAAGACAATATACGAACAGTGTCAGGCATAGAATAGAGCTCTGCCGAGACTTTATCCATCTCCTGTGAGTAAAGTATTGAGGAGTAGTTTTGAATCTCCTATAACTCTATCACTGTAATAAGTTAGGACTCACTTGAGACTATCACAAAATTACTCCACTCTAACGGAACAAAACACTAGAGTTACATTCTAGTGAAATCCATTGGTGACCACTAAGAGACCTAGAGAAAAGTGTAGCCCTCACTCATAAATTAAAAAAACAAACAAACAAAAAAAAACCTAAAGGAAATGAGAGAGAAGGAAGGAAGGGAGGGAGGGAGGAAGAGAGAAAGGAAGGAAGGAAGGAAAGAAAATAAACACCCGACAAACTGGAAGAGCATAACTGTTCTTAAACCTAACAGACAGTCGGTATCTGCCAACTACTTCAAAATATAAACAGATAGATACCTATAGGGCGAGATGGGACATTGACACCTGTTCCCCTGAAACAGATGCAGCAGAACACTAGTCAGAACTAGAATAGTTAAGAAATAGAAGGAGGCAAAATGTGGGTTAGCCAAAGAATATGAAGCTCCTGGGGGCCTGTTATGGATGGAATTGTGTGCCCTTATCAAGTCATTTGTTGCAGAGCTAACCTTCAATTTAATGGTTTTTGAAGAAGGGGCCCTTGGAAGGTAATCAGGCTTAGATGAAGTCAGGAGCTCAGAGCCATGGTCCAAAGGGATTGGTGTCCTTCCAAATGGAGCAAAGACACTTGAGCAGTCTCTCTCTCTGCACATGCACAGAGGAAAGACCCTGAGAGGACAGAGTGAAAGATGGCTGTGGACAAGTCAAGAAAAGAGAAACAACAAGAGTAATTACATCAGACTTCTTAGAAATTGGAAAAATTTGTCTAAGAAGTGTCTTCTTAGAAGACAGTGTAGTAAGTCATTATAGTATTGAAAAAATGAAACAAAACTGTTAAAATGGACTTATACATCATAAAAATGCTTAAAAGTGTATGATGAAATGAACAGATTCTTTGAAAGACATAGACTACCAAAATTCATCTTGGGGAAAGAAACATTCTGAATACTTCTACATCTACTAAAGGAATTGAATCAATAACAATAACCTTTCAAAAAAGAGAGCACTAGGCTTAGATCATTTATCTGGTGAATGCTACTAACATTTAAGTTTGTAACAATACTGGATCCCCAAAATCTTTTAATGAAAACAGAAACAAAAAATGTGCCCAAGTCTCCATTTAGTCTTGATGATTCACCAGAGGATTCATGAGACCCAACTTATGATTCTGCACATGGCTATGATTTATTACAGTGAAAGGGTACTAGTTACAAGCATCCAAGAGAAAAGTGTATAGGATGGGGTAAAATCTAGGGGAAAACACATCTAAGATTTCATGGGTCCACACTCAGTAGAGTCAGTGGTTAATTCAATCCAGTAATGAATTGGTACTCAGTGCCCAAACATTATTGCGGTCTGATATTTAATGATAATAGACTGGATATTTTTCCTGTCTGATTATAAGTGGGAAAAATGTCCTCTATCATTATTTCTATTCAGTACTGTACTAGAAGACGTACATAATGCAGTAAGACAAGAAAATGAAATAAAGTGTATACATTTTAGAAAGAAAGAACTACACTTTTTTTTAAATTTGTAAATGATATGATTTTTTTTTTTCTCAACAGAGAATCCCAAAGAATAAAAACAAACAAAAAAACCAAAAAAACCCTCCTGGAATTAGTAAGAGAATATAGCAAAGTCATAAGATATAAGGCAATGTATAAAAATTTTTGGCTTTTCTCTACCACAGCAATAAATAAATGAAGCTTCAAATTAATTTTTAAAAACTAAAAATTAAATAGCACCCTAAAAGGAAATATTTAAGCACAAATCAAACACAATATTTGCAGAATATGTGTACAGAAAAACAACAAACACTGATGAAAGAAATCAAAGAAAATGAAAAGACAATTATGTGCCACTTAATAATGGAGATGTGTTCTAAAAAATATGTCATTAGGTAGTTTTGTCATTGTGCAAACATCATAAATGTATCTATGCAAATCTAAATGATACAGCCTACTACCTGTCTAGGCTATGTGGTATAATTTGTTGCTCCTAGGCTACAAACGTGTTCAGCATGTTACTATACTGCATGCTTAAGGCAACTGTAATACAATGTGAAACATTTGTGTATCTAAACATGCCAAAATTTTAAAAGGTAAAAATGCAGTATTACAAACTTATGGGGTCATCATAGTATATGGTCTGTCATTCAAATGTCTTTATGTGGTACACGACTGCAAATGGAAAGATATTCCATCTTCAATATTGTTAATATGCCACGTTATTTCTAAATTGATCTATAGATTAATGCAATTCCATTCTAAATTCCAGAAAGGTATTGTGGATATCAACAAATTGATTGTGAGGTGTATATAAAAACGCAAAAGACATAGAATAAACAAACAAACTAACAAACAGAATAAAAACAATGTTGGAACCATCATACCATCCAATTTCAGGACTAATTATAATGCTATAATGGTCCTGAAACCAAATGGTATTGAAAAAATAGTAGACATAAAGATCAATGGGAAATTATAGAGAAGTCAGATATTCACTCACACGTCTTAAGTCAACTGAACGTCAGAAAGGCAAAGGAATGTTAACAGAAAAAGAATAAGTTTTCAAGAAATGGTGCTGGAAAAATATAATTTTAAAAAGGTAAAAAAATGAATCTGGGCAGAGCCCATGCGTCATTAACTAAAATTAACTCAAAATGGATCACATATTCCAATGTAAATGCAATTCTTTTATAACTTCTAAAAGAAAACATGGCAAAAAAAATCTCTGTGACTTTGGATTTTATATTTAGTTTCTAAATATAATACCAGAAGCATAATTCATTTGAACTTTATTATAATTTGAGAAAATCTGCTCTGCCAAAGACATTGGAAAAATAATGAAAAATAAATCAATGATCTGGAAAAAAATTGCAACACAGTTATGTAATAAATTTCCTGGATTCAAAATAAAGAATTTGTAATATTCAAAAAATGAAAAAGACATTGACCAACCTAACAAAAAAGGGGCAATTGTATATTATCTAATCAAAGAGAATATGCTAATACCATATAAACATCTAAGAATATGCTCAATATAGTCATTTCACAATTGCAAATTATATATCAAAAGGTAGCATTGTACATATACTAGAATGATGAAAATTTAAAAGACAAAAACAAAAACCCTGAAAATACCAGCTGTTGCTGAGGATGCAAAGAAACAGGCACTCAAATGTTCATTACCGGTGGGATTGAGAAATGTTGTCACTACCTGAAAAGGCAATTTTGCAGTTTCTTACAAGGCTAGACATAATTTTAACATGCAATCCAGCAGTAGTGTTTCTAGATATTTATCTGATTAAAAAACCTAGATCCACAAACACAAAAGACAATACACAATTGTTTATTGGAGTTTTATTTATAATTTCCCAAACCTAGAAACTATCATGTCCTTCAAGAGGACAAATGACAAGCATATGTGATATATACGTGTTACTCAAAGATTTAACGGAATGACTTTTTTCAAGTCAGGCAAAGACATCAATGAACCTCAAACACATATTATCAAGTGAAAAAAGCCAGTCAAAAAAGGGCACACTAATTTAAAATGTCATCAAGGATATTGGGCAATCTTATGTTGGTATAGGCTAGGACAAACAAAAATCTAATTTTATTAAAATAATATAAAACAACCTCACCAAAGGATGAGGAAAATAGTGTTGATGTTAGTAACCTTGGAAATTAAAGATCTTCTTTAACATTTTAATGATCATATATAGGAAAAGAAACTAACAAAAACTAACGCTAATGAGGTACTTATTGGTGAAATACTATATTATTTTCTCCTTATATGGAAACAAGACAAGGAGGTCTTCTCTTACCACTCCTCTTTAACAAGTCCTGGACATCCTACGCAGTTTAATTAAGGCAACAAACTAATTAAATTCTTCCAATCCTCGGGTTATGAATGAGATAGGTTCTGTAGGTTTGTTCTTAAGTTGAATTTGTGTGTAAGTTGGACTAGGTACATTGACCAATTACTTATAATATCCTTCATTTGTTAAGTATGATTTGTATGTAAGTTGATTGTACCTTGGGGATTCCCTATATGTAAAGATTAGAAAGTAGAAATTAAAACCACCTTTACTTATGACCATGATTACCTGTATGTGGAAAATTTCAAAGAGTTTATAAAGAAAGTTTAGAATTAATAATTGAGTTTAATAAGAGCATAAGATACAAGGTAAATTTAAAAAAATATATAATAATTGCTAATAATGAGCAATTAAAACTTGAAATAAAAAGCATCATTTACAATAGGACCACAAAAGCAATGAAATTGGTATAATATAAAAATATATATAGCATTTGTATACTAAAAACTTAAAAGCCTTGGTGAAATAGAAGAAAATCTAAAGTAAATAAATGGAGAGATGTATGATGTTCATATACTGGAAGACTGAAATTGTTAAGATGTCAATTCTCCACAAATAGATCTAGGGCTTTAATTTTTTCTCTATAAAAATCCAGCACAAACTTGCATGGATATGAAGAAGCTGATTCTAACATACATAAAGAAAGGTAGATAAACGAGAAATTTGAGAGAGTAGAAAAAAATCTTGAAAAAAAATTAATTGTGCATTTTCTCAAATCACTTCCCTCAAGATAATTTTTTACTACAATAACATGGTAACTGCAAGGTAACAAAACAATGTAGACATTGCTTTAACCAAGTTATTGAGGTAATTTTACCTAGAGTATGACATGAACTCTTCTTATCTGACACCCTGTGAAAGACACATCACTTCGTGTTATTCTTGCCAAAAAACATATAACCTTAATCTAATCATGATAAAACAAAAACTAACCTATGTTGAGGGATATTCTACAACATAAATAACCAATATCTTCCAAAAGAGTCAAGATAGAGAAAAATAAGGAAAAACTGAGAAATTGTCACATGTCACAAAAGACATGACAACAAAATGAGACACAAACTATAGTTTAAATGTGGGAAGCAAAAAAAAACTTTGGTGGGAAAACTTGTAAAACCTGAATAAACTTTAGTAATCAATGTTTACTTCTTAGTTTTGACAACTATCTCACAATAATATAAGATATTGATATTAGGGTGCTGTGTATATCAGATATAAACTTTTTTCTAAGTCTAAAAATATTTCAAAAAATTAACTAAAAATTAAATTTAAAATAATATTGACTATTAACTAAGAACATTATTGAGTAAGCATTTTATAATCACTTGAATAAAGAATGTTACAAAGCAGAAACTGTAGTTTTTATAATTATATGAAATTATCACACTCATTTAAACTGATTTTTGAAAGAACAGCTATGTACACTTTGACTCAAAGAGTAATATATGGGTCAAATATAATTTTAATCTATTTTCAATTTTTTTTTTCTTTTTAGATCTTCTTCTTCACCACTAGTGGCAGGGAAGATTGAATACATACAAAAGGTAAAAATGTTTTAGGTTTTTAAAATGTAAGGACGGTGATAATCCCTACCAACTAAAATAGAATAGGAAAAGTCAATGGAAAGGATAACTGTAAGATGCAGGAAAATAGTATAATTGTATCAACTGAACAGCACAAAAATAGAGATACAAACATTTTCATTGAAACTTCAGTCATTTCATCCCAAATACATTCTAAAATCATTAGAAATGTCTTTTCCCCATCTAACTTTGTTCCTCTTTTGATGGGTGATGGATCTTTGAGGTAGTCACAACACTTCTTTATATGGCCCCAGTTTCGAAAACTCATAGAACTGTGGGAATTTTATATGACAATTACTTTTAGCACAGAACACAATTCTAAATCCAAATTACTCATCATCCAGTCATCCAGTCATTCAGTTTCAAGTGAAAGAAATCCAAATCAAACTGAATTAAGCAAAAACAAACAAACAAACAAACAAAAAAACAGTTTATTTACTGAATCAAAGTAAAAGCTGAGATAATAGAAATAGTTTTAAACTCTGTTTAATTTAAATCTCAAACTTTTATTAGGGGGCTTCAGCTCCACAAGTTATGTTGTTGTTTGTGTTGGCTTCATTAAGCAGACTTTCTTCCCATGAAAGCTTGGGATTTCTAGGCCTCCAGCGGCTTGTGATTATTTTGCTTTTTCAGCTTGAAATTTCCTTAGTAAACACTATATATACTACACACACACACACATATGTATAGTATAAAAGATATATATATTCTTCTCAAAACACTTGGGGAATTCTGGTTATCTTGGGACCTGTGTTCCTTCCTGAAACAATCTCAGTAGGCGGAACGTTAGAATAGCACAATTGATGTGCTATGATTTGTGTGCCTCCTGGGACAGGACTGTGATCTCATTTAGCCAAACCACAGGAACAGAGTGTGATTCATACAGAATAAAGAGTTGTGGCATATTAAAGGAAAGAAAATTGGATAAAACTCCAAATAAATTTATTAGACTTTTAAAATTAAGACTGTGATTGCCACCATCTTTATTTCTTCAAAGAATTCATACCATACAGGAA
Organism: Arctocebus calabarensis; assembly: GCA_963573935.1. Taxonomy (NCBI): domain Eukaryota; kingdom Metazoa; phylum Chordata; class Mammalia; order Primates; family Lorisidae; genus Arctocebus; species Arctocebus calabarensis. The sequence goes on from CAUYON010012799.1 coordinate 31,581, forward strand.
AGGAAGGGCAGCCAAGATGGTGGACAAGAAGCAGCCTGCACACACACAAAGAGGATCAAAACTGGTGAACAGATACTCACCTTTCGATTGACCATCTGGGCAAGAGTACTGGGAAGGAAGCAAGAGTGAAGTGAGGAAGGTGAAGAAGGCTGAAGTGGAATGAACTGCTCCGCAGGACCAGAGGTAATTAGGGAAGGTGTCCACACATGGGAAAGGGAAAGAGGAGACACTCCCAGGCTCTGAGCTTCCCCCAGGATACGACAACTGGAGCAGGAGAGCTGCTCCCCTCCAGCAGGCTTTCACACTGACACAGAGCCCTGACTGGAGGATGTGCAGCTCTGTTGCTCCAGATGGAAGAGATGGCCAGCATGTGAGCCCTGAGCATTGTGGCCAGTGCTACTGTAACATACGAACCCCAGGACTATTTTGCCCGGAGTCAAGAGGAGATGACTATAGCATCTCCGCTTAGCCCTGCCAGGCAGAAGGAAAGCTGGGAATCCTAAAGTTCACATGTACTCTGTGAGCAGATGACATGTATACCTCCTCCCACCACAACAGTCTGGGGCCCTAGCAGAACATGAAATCATGGGAAGTTTGGGGGCTTAATTCCATTTTCCATGGGACGTGGGCAGAGCACTGTCCCGCTGCCTATTGCTGGAGGAGTCCAAACATATTGCTTCTACTCCTGCTTTCTAACATGCTCCAACTGGCATGAAAGCCAGTGGAGCTACAGCCATTGGATCTGTGTGTTCTGCACAGACATATGGGGGTCCCACTCCACACTGTATGAGCTGTGACCTGCTGGTCCACTCTATGGGGGCTACTCTGTACCAACCTTCGTGGGCCTAGGGACAGTGATGCTCTGACAATCTGCTGCTCCCTATGCTGCAGCCTGTGTAGATCGTACCCAGCCTATGCACCCAGCATCTTATCTACCCAAGCCTGCATGCATGTGCACCATGTGAGTGGACGGACCTTCTCCATCTCCTGTGGTTATCCTGCCAACCAGACCCATATGGGAGCACCTGGTGCCAGGGCTTAGCACTACTGCAACTGTGCGGTGCAGAGAAACAAGACTTAGCAGAGCAGCAGTGTTAAAGACCCATAGTGCATCCACCCTTTCCTGCAGGGTTAAACTTCTAGAGTAGGACCTAGGCACACCATCCAATGAGCCATCCCTATCTTCACAGAGCAACAGAGGTTTCAGCAGAGGGGCATCTACTATCTGTCTAAGCTGAGAGAAGTAGCCCAAGATGAGAAGACATCAGCATAAAAATTCCAGCAACATGGAAAAGCAGGCTAGCTCATTATCACTAAAGGATCACAATAGCTGTCCAATAATGAACTCTACCAGAGGCAAGTAAGATGAATGAAATTGAAGAAATGGAAGGAAAAATTTGATTTCTTTACCAAAAAATAAAAATAATAATAATTCAAGACATGAATGAAAAGTTCACTGAAGAGATAGATAACACTAGAAAAGAGATAACAGAACTTATAGAAGTGAAGAGACATTTCGGGAATTTCAAAATTCTTCAGAAAGTTTTAAAAACACACTAGACTAACTAGAAGAAATACAATCAGAGCCTCAAGATAAGGATTTTCCATTGAAAGGTGCAGAAAAATGAACAAAGAATAATGAACAAGCACTGAGAGAAATATGGCATTATACAAAACCAAACTAATATAAGAACTATAGATATTCTGAGAGAGAAGAAAAACCAATAAGCATGGAAACTTTCTTGGACAGAATATTAGAGGAAAACTTTCCTGATATCTCTAGGGGGTTAAAAATTCATGCACAAGATAGTCATCAAATACCTGGAAGATTTATGACAAATAGGACATCACTGAGACATGATCATTGGCCTGATCAAAGTCAAAATGAAGGAGAAAATCATACAAGCTATAAGATAGAAGCAACAAGTTATTTACACAGGAAAATCCACCAGACTTAACAATAGACTGCTAGGAAGGCAGATTTACCCAGCCAGAGGCATTTGAATCCTTTTAGTTTTCATAAACAGAATAACTGCTAACCAAGAATTTCATATCCTTTAAGGCTGCATAGTATTCCATGGTATACATGTACCACAATTTATTAATCCATTCATGGGTTGATGGGCATTTGGGCTTCTTCCACGACTTAGCAATTATGAATTGGGCTGCAATAAACTTTCTGGTACAAATATTTTTATTATGATGTGATTTTTGGTCTTCAGGATATATACTCAATAAAGGAATTATAGTTACCTCTTTTGTGTTTACATGGATGGAGCTGGAACACATTCTTCTTAGCAAAGTATCTCAAGAATGGAAGAAAAAGCATCCAATGTACTCAGCCCTAATATGAAGCTAATTTATAGCTTTCATATGAAGGCTAAAACCCAATTATAGCACAGGAATACAGGGAAAGGAGAAAGGGAGGGGAGGGGATGGGGGAGGATAGATGGAGGGAGGGCAATTAGTGGGAACACACCTACGGTGCATCTTAA
>CAUYON010012800.1:0-30697 GCA_963573935.1 Arctocebus calabarensis
TGTGGCTCAGCGAGCAGGGCGCCGGCCCCATATACCGAAGGTGGCGGGTTCAAGCCCGGCCTCGGCCGAACTGCAAAACAAAAAAATAGCCGGGCGCTGTGGCAGGCGCCTGTAGTCCCAGCTACTAGGGAGGCTGAGGCAAGAGAATCACTTTTTAAGCCCAAGAGCTGGAGGTTGCTGTGAGCAGTGTGACGCCACGGCACTCTACCCAGGGCGATAAAGTGAGACTCTGTCTCTACAAAAAAAAAAAAAAAAAAAAGAATGTTATGCTATCAATAATTTTCTCATATGTTTCCAGACTAACATAAAATATTGATATATTGATTTATTTTTGGTATATTGATATTTTAAAATATTTCCTTGCATCATTGAATTTTTTTTCAGTTCTTAAAAATTTACAACTGTATAATGCTTTGCCTTATGTTATTTCATTTCCAGATGATATTAAAAATGCTCATTAATTATAATTGATTCAGGCGACAAATTGATTCAGTTGGGGTAATAGGTCTGGAGTAAGAGTGAGGAACCTGAGGCCTTAAGGGCACATGTGCCTTGTAGGTCCTTAAGTGCAAAATTTTACTCAATTGTGGTGACTCATGCCTATAATCCTAGCACTCTGGGAGGCCAAGGTGAGTGGATTGCCCTGAGCTCAGACGTTAGTGACCAGCCTGAGCCAAAGTGAGACCCCACCCCATCTCAACAACAGCAAAAAAAGCCTTTTGGGTGGAGCATGTATCTCAAAGGAGTAGGACGCCAGCCCCCCCAAAAAAAAAATACCAAAAAAAAAAAAGAAAGAAAAAAAGCATGTGATAGGCACCTGTAGGGCCAGCTGTTTGGAAGTTTGAGGCAAGACAATTGCTTTAGCCCAAGAGTTGGAGGTTGCTGTGAGCTATGATGCCACAGCACACTACCAAGGGCCACAAAATGAGACTCTGTCTCAATAAAAATAAATTAAAAAATAAACAAATAAACAAACACATGTTACAGAACAAATTATTTTAATTTTATTAATACATTTTTATTTGTCTTTTATGTATATTTTAATTTTTAAAAAACAAATTTAAAATACTGAATAATAAAGTAAGTGTCAATGAGATAATGCTTCCAGACTGGCACAATTAGAACATTAGTAAGCCATGAGGGCTAAATTGACAGCTGCTAGGGTCATGATGTAGCTCTAACTTTGCCCATCTGACTAGTACCACTACCTTTCTTTGGTGAGAGTTTATGGGGGTTGAGTACTTCAGTATGGAATTTGTGAGTAGTTGCACATCTTGACAATGTTTTTTAATTGTGTCTGCTTAACAGCCCATCATGTCCAAGAAGCCCAAGCAAACACTGATGAAAGAAAATGTTTTTATTATTATTATTATTATTTTGAGACAATGTCTCACTGTGTCCTCCTGGGTAGAGTGCCTGGTGTCACAGCTCACCACAACCTCAAACTCCAGGTTCAAGCCATATTTCTTGCCTCAGCTGTCAGGTAGCTGGGACTACAGGCACCCACAGCAATGCTCAGATATATTTTTTTTAATTTTAGTAGAAACAGGGTCTCACTCTTGCTCAGGCTGGTCTTGAACTCCTGCACTCAAGCAATCCATTCTCCTCGGCCTACAGAGTGCTTGGATTACAAGCAAAAGTCACTGTGCCCAGCCAAAAACATTTTTTTTAAATGATGTTGGGAATTGCAATATTATCTTGCTTCTGCTAAAGATGGTGTGCTTGCTTTCTGATACTGCAACATCAGCATTAAACAAATCCAATGCTTATCAGTATTGTAACACAAATAAAGACCAAAAATACTTTAAATTAGAGAGAGAGGTGTGAAAAGTTATATTGCAGAAATTAAAAGATGAAAGCAAAAGGACATTCTTTCAGGCAGCAATAATATCTAGAAATTGTTCTACTGAAGCAATTTATAAAGTAGCTCATATTGGCAGAGTTTGGAAAGCAAGCCATTCAATGACATAGAAATTGTGAAAGAATGCATCATTGAAGGTGTACGATGCTTAGGCACAATATCATTTCAAAATACAAACAACAATCTTTTTTAAGGGGAACCATAACAAATCAGTGAATAATGACAAAGAAAAGGGCTTCAAGAGGAATGAGTGAAAAGCCTCACTTGCTGAATGAGGAGGTCTGGAGGGGTCAAGGAAACATATGGGCATTCTGTGATTCAATTGATCAATTGATCAAACATATCCTGCACAAAACACAGTTTCAGTATTTAGACATAGGGTGAACCCTGCACAACACAAATCCCCCAAGTATTGGTATAATCAACAATTAGATCAGCACTCAGCCATCTTCATCAAGGGAAAAAATGTAAGTATCATGTAACCAAGTTAATTAATCAAAGACCAATAGAAAAGGAGAGTTACCCTGAGATGCTGAGAGATCAGTGAAAGAGGTACACAAGAGATTTTTAAGGGAGAGAAAGAGGATATTTATACCTTTACACTGCCTTTGTGCTGAGATCTTGCTCTTCTCACTGGAAGTACATTAAACTTTCTTTTTATTTAAACTTTCTCAGTTACTAAAGCTTGTGTGAATTTACTTTTGCATTCTATTCCAGCTGCAGACTCCGTTACTGTTTTGCCTTTTTTTTTTTTTTTCCTCTTGGAGTTGACCTTGGGATCTTGACCTGTTTACCTTTTGTTCTCTACTCACTCTCACTTTCTATTCACTTCACACCGCACCTTGGCAGACCATGCTAGACCTCAAAAAATGGCATTATGATGTAGCCTTCAACTTAACAAATTCAAGTGCTTCAAGGGAAAATGTGTATTATTCGATTTCTTTGGTTAAATCAACTGATACTACTGACTTTGTACTTCATTTGGGTCATATCAGAAGATTTTCTTTGCTATGAAGAGTTATTCACTTTCAGCTCTCCTGTGAACAGAACACAGGAAATAAATATCTTTAAAAATTTCAAGATAAATGTTGTGAAATTAGACTGAATTTGGTACATGAAGTAAGTGTATTTACAGACTCTGTACCCTCCATGAAGAGTTTACAGCACAGATTAAAAAACCAAATCAACAAATAAACAAACAAACAATCAAAAAACATGAACAGATCCAGATGCTCTCATTTCTTCTCATTGTATCTTGCATCAAAAAAAAAGTCTATGCTGGGATGGGCATGGTGTCCCAAGCCTGTAATCCTAGCACTCTTGGGATGTTGAGGAAGGAGAATGCTTGAACTCAGGAGTTAAGACTAGCCTGAGCAAGAACAAGACCCTGTCTCTACTACAAATAGAAAAATTAGCCATGTGTAGTGGCAGGTACCTTTCGTCCCAGCTACTTGGGAAGCCTAGGCAGGAGGATTAGTTGAGTCCAGCTCAGGAGTTTGAGGTTGCTGCGAGCTAGACTGATACCACAGCTCTCTAACCTCCACAACAGAGTCAGACTCTGCCTCAAAAAACAAACACTCTGTGCTTTAGCTACTATTTTAAGTGACACTTAGCAACAACTTAATTATATTCCTGCAAATGTAATATAGCATCATCAGTTTTATAACATGCTACAGTTGAACAATGAGGAATTCAGTGTGGATTTACATATTATTTTAAGGTTCACTGGCTAGCCCAGAGACAAGTGTTAGCCAAAATTTTATCTCTGTGAGAATAGATCATTAAATTTTATGGAGAACTAAATTAGCAATGTGTATTATTGAAAGATGATTTCTATAGGAAAGCAGCATTTCTGTGTGCTACCATGTCAAAACAAAATGACTTGACCATTTCTTTTCAAGGTAAAACTAAGTCTATATATAATATGTGAGAAAAATTCAAATCTTTTGAAAAAAGCTATCTTTAAAAAAAATACCTCTTCAATGAAAATTTTGGATGAACATTGTCCCCAATTAGCAAAGAATATTGAGGGGATGGACAGGGTGATATATGCAAATAATCTGAAGACTATGTAGCTGTTATAGACCTACCATTGTTATAGGTCTGTAACAGCTACATATCCCTTACAAGCAAAGGTTTGCTGACTTAGAACTGTGGCATCACACTCAAATTAACATTTCAGCTTCACCTAGTTGATATCACCAAGGTACCTAAAGAACTACAGATGGTGTTGATTGAGCTCTCAGTAGATGACATTTTAAAGTCATTGTTTCATTGTAAGAAGGATCCAATATGATTATGAAAAACTGCAATAGAATACTCATGCCTTCCTTAGGCAACATACCCAAAAGATGATTTCTTGCTTTCAACTACTTACAGCTATGAGTTTACATTCTCCCACCTAACACAAATAAACAACCTTATAAGGTCATAAATGACTGATACCCATCTACAAAATCAGCTGAAACTTCACACCTTCATGATGACACAACAAAATCATAAAAAGATTGCCTAACTTCAAAATTAACAAATAGTTTTTATTTTTTCAAATTATTAAGTACATAGAAGTTAGATATTTACAAATTAATGGACATGTTAAAGTATATCTGATTGAAGTGTCTTGAATTTGGCCTTATTTGATTACAGATTAATTAATGTGGTCTTCCAATATGGAAAGGTTCACCACCCCTGGGATAGTACAGCCAGAATCTCTCTCTCTGCCAGGTCCTTGTTGATAGTAAGACTTGGGGGTTTTGTTTGTTGTTTTGTTTTGTTTGATTTACAATTTGTTTCTATTTTATGTCCTATCTAATGAAATACAAATTTTGTCTAACAATATGACAAGCCACTTTTTCCCATTGTTTCTGAGGCATAAAATAACAACCTGGAAAACATTACTAGCGAGAAAACATGCTGATATCTAGGGGATAAATGTAAAGAATGGGGATTTATTTTTAAATTGATGTTTACGTCAAGGAAATGATGTTTTATTTGCATTTTATTTCAGTAGCAAAAAAAATTTTGAGCAAAAAATATATTTTTTATTGAAAAAATTATACTTTATGCTAAAGAGGACTCATCTGTCACCCCTTAAATCAGGATGATTTCCCCCTAACATCCTAGTTATACTGATCCCAATTTATTCCTTTGTTGTCACTGTGGTTGTGAAATAGAAAGCACAGTGGACAATGAAGCTTTAAATTGGTTGAACGCTATTGAAAAAATGTACATTTTCTGCTAATTTATGCCAAATAAAGATTACCTCAGACATGGAAGTCAAATTTATTAGCATTTCACTGAAGATCAGCATGCAACGTGAGTAATGTCTCCTTTTAACAGATTAGTAAACAATATACATTCCTTGGATAATGGTAAGTATATCATTCCTGAGGCTACCTTCAAGGAAAATAATGCAAGAAAAACAGTTATTCTGGAAGTTAACAAATGAATAATTTATTATGTTTTGGGAATTTTAGTCACACAGAAAATTTTTAAAATAACCGTTACTCCTATATATACATGTCTTGAGAAATCAGTTTTATAAAAGCAGTTTAATAATGTTATAAACCAGTTTAATAATGCAGCAGTACAAATAGAATTTAACAATAGAAATGAATTAAAAATGTTCATCCATTATTAATACTGAATGTATAAACTATATTAGAAAAAGAGCAGGAATAGTTTAATTAGACATGATCATATGATATAGATGTGTGAATACTCTCAAGGGACTGGTGTATTCATCCATGGTTCTTCAAAAATTCATGGCTACTTAATACATGACAAGCTCAAAGATAAACGCTAAGCTCTAGAAAAAGAGGCAAGCTATTTGATAATAAGTTTCACTTTATTTATTTTAATATAATTTATTGGTTATATGTTTTGCAGAAACATATTTTTCACTAGAATTGGAAATTTGTCTAGGAATTTATTAAAGATTTATTGCCATCTGTCCTTAGAGGAATATTTACATGGGATGCATTTTTAAATACTGAAGAATAATGGAGCTTTAAGCAGAGTTCCGTCTCCTGAAATGCTAAGGTGAAAATAAAATCAAACTTTTTTTTTTCAGTATAATAGCTTTCTTTTTGAAATGATCATTTTTTATATTTATTCAATATAAGAGATTTTAACCTTAAAAAGTTGGGTTAATGTCTTATTACACTACCGAATATGAGTTTCCTTTTGACTATGTAGTATGTCAACAGAGGATGGATACTAATTGATATATTCCTAGTGATCTAAAGTAACATAACACAAAATTTGATACATGAGAACAGAAATAACAACAAAATAAGAAGACATTACAAAGTAAAATAACAATAACCTGTGAAGAGTTGAGACAATAGGAAAACATTAGAATAATATATCAGAATTAAACATCACATTAGTGTGTATATCTGTTGTGAAACCTCATCATATTTATCACATTTTCTTTCAGCTACAAGATAATTTGGGGAAATTCTTGTTCTCTATTACATGGAAGATTATGCTAGAAATGTAATGCTATTTTGTGGAACATACGGCCAAATATTTAGTTTTTATTTTTATATTTCTATTCTTAAAATTATAAAAACAATAAAACAATTTTAATTTTTGAAGCCATAGAAGGTACTGGTATCATAAATGACTAAGCTATTTTCCTAATTTGTAACATTGCCTAAGTATCAAATTTTTAAAGAAATGGATTTACCCTCAAACTCTGATGGCCAGCCACATGCCACGCATACCCTGCTGCTGCCCCACAAAAATGCTTGGGTTATCCACAGTTCATTGCCAAATAAGACCAGTGTCCAGGGCACTGGCTCCCCATCTCACTCAGGATTATGCTAAAGATGTAAACTTTGGTGCAGATCCCTGAGCCTTAGTGCTTAATGGTGTAGTCCAGGGGTCCTCAAACTTTTTAAACAGGGGGCCAGTTCACTGTCCCTCAGACCACTGGCGGACTAGACTACAGTTAAAAAAAAAAAAAAAAAAAAAAACTATGAACAAATTCCTATGCACACTGCACATATCTTATTTTGAAGTAAAAAAACAAAATGGGAACAAATACAATATTCAAAATGAATAACAAATAAAGTTAAATCAACAAACTTACCAGTATTTCAATGGGAACTATGGGCCTGCCTTTGGCTAATGAGATGGTCAATGTTCAGTTCCATATTTGTCACTGCTAGTTGTAACAAGTGGTGCAAATGTGCATCAGTTAGTCTAGATTTGGTTGGAGATTTCAGATGTTTCATTCTGGAAAATGTCTGTTCACAGACGTAGGTGCTGCCAAAGATGGTTGCTATTTTGAGTGCATGGTTCCTGAGATTAGGATATGTCTCAGAGGGGAGAGATGCATAGAAATTATTAAGGCTGCTTGACTTGAATGCATCTTTCAGAGAGTCACAATTCTGCAGTTCAGCCAGTTCCATTTGGTAAATTGTATCCACATTTTTTTTTTTATTTCAAGATACTTTATTCTTAAAACAGGTCACAACACTAAGCTTTTGGCCCATTCTGCCACTGTACAAGCTACAAATGGTTGCTGAGTAGTGGAGGGGTGCTCTTTCATAGCATGTCTGAAAAGTGGATAAAAATGCATATAAAACAAATATTCAAAGTTTCCATAGGAACACGTAAATGTGACCCCATCTCCTAATCTTACATATTGCTGCATCTGTGCCAACCCTACTCTTACAAAGACATTTCAAAACTAGCAGTAATTAAATTAAATGGTCCCCCCAAATCCCCTAATTCAAGCTAAACTCACAGTTAACAGCTATAGAATGATATCTACACATTAATACTAGCTAAAGCATAAGTTGCTGGGTGACGTTTCATTCCACTTTCCCAAGCACAAGACACAGGCAGAATGCCAACATCCTGCTCCTCTACTTTGGGTAGGTAGTTGGGGTTCTGTATTTTCTACACAAGTTGCCACATTGGTCCTGATATCACATAGTAGATTGTCAGCCTCTGGAATCCACTGAAAGTAGAAGCAGCAGCTACAGTGTAAGCACCCATATTTTCAAAGAGCATCCAGTCACCCACATACATTTCTGGCAGGTCACTGTGCTCAAGTATTCAGTCAACGCCATTGCATGTTGGTTCCCATATGCTGGATGAATAAAACTTCTCATCTGGTTTAGATCTCTTTTGCAAAAGAGGCTTTTCACGAGCATGATCATAAAGGATGGAATTAAACAATCCATATACTCCATCATTGATGTAATACATAAAGGTTTGTTCACTGGATTCATCATCATCATCAGAGTCTACCTTTTTCTTTAATATATTTCTTTTGGCAATGATATTAACTGCAAGAGTGAAGGCTGATGCAACATAATATCTGCCTGGCTCAGCTATGATTCTCATTCCAGAGTCTGATGGAAAGTCCTTGCCCAATGGTGGGTTGATTATACCAGTGATCTCTTCAAATTTAAGCTTCACATCCTTAGATTCAGGAAAGCCACCAACAATATCAAGCAGGTACATGCTGAAACCAACCTCAGCTCCCATGTCAAAGACACAGCGGGCATCAGAGATTGCCTGCACAAAGGTCTCAGGATCAGTACAGCCACTTCCTACGTGGAAGCTGACACCAATGACATCAACATTTAGCTCTTTTGCCTGTTCCAAAAGAAGTCTGCTGGTTTTGACTGTGGCACCAAATTTAACACTGAGTCCACAGACTGCTTTGGAATCATCAGTGGCAATCCACAAAACCAACTTGGCCTTTGGATGTGCTCTGGCAACTTTCATCAACTCAACTTCACTGTTAAAAGTCATCATCTGGACCCCATTACTGGCATCGTACTTAATTTGAGACACTTGTTTACAAGGATTTGCATAATAATCCTCTCTGGAGTCACCCCAAGACTTTGCACCAATTGTATTTTAGTCTTGCTAGCACAGTCAAATCCTGTCCTAATGGCAGTGAAGGTCTTCACAATAGCTCTACTGTCTTTACATTTGACTACATAAAAGGGAGTGACACGAGGAAGAGCTTTTAGCCATCTTTGGTGTTTCTTCAGAACATCTCCAAGGTCTGCTACGTAGAAGGCATCCTTATCATCAGAAGAGGAAACTTCATTGATTTTTTGGTCCAGAATGTCCTTGGCAATAAAACCTTCATCAAGCAAGTAGAAGTCAAACTCTTCATTACTAATGTTGTTCATGGTCTCTTGATGTTTCTTTGAAAAACTAAGAGAAGGAATTTAAAGAAATACTCCCAGCTTCTCACAAAGGCAATTCTCCAGGAATTCTGAATCCCACTGTGTGTGTCCTCCGAGCAACAGTGGAAACATTCTTAGAGCTTCCGGGCACCACAGGCCAGCCCCATGGAGAAGCTGTAAAGCTGCTGCTGGCTCAGAGCCAGAGCCAGAGCTGCAGGAGCACTCGGATGCACTCATCAGCGTCTGGCTCCCACCTGCCGGAGACTCCACCCAAGGTGGCACCTAGAGCAGCTGGCAGAGGTGCAGCCGGCCACAACTTCAGGGAATGACCTCCACATTTTCAATGTCCATAGAAAATGGGTTATGGAAAAGCTGTATGACCTGTTCATGGAGATGAAGCCCTTTAAATCTAAAATGGAACTCCTTTTACAACTTTTCCAGCGAATCCACACGTTTTGTTTGGGACTGCAACCAGTGCTTTTTCCTCTAACAGATTTTGCAGGCCAGGATGAGTCCACTGCTAAACAGGACAGGCAGCGGAGGCAGAAACACTCGGTGGGCCAGATGAATGTCCTTAGTGGGCTACATGTGGCCCACGGGCTATAGTTTGAGGACCCCTGGTGTAGACACTTTAGCTGATGCTGCAGCCATCACAATGGGACCAAGATGAAGAGCACTGATAATTGAACAACATTGGGGAAGCCCCAAAGTAACAAGAAATGATGTGGCTATTGCAAAGTCAATTGACTTAAAGGAGAAATATAAAAATATTGGAACTAAATTTGTTTACCATGTTGCCAATAACACAGAAGAGGCTGGGGATGGTACCACCATTGCAACTGTCTAGCACAATCTATGGCCAAGGAAGGCTTCAAGAATTCCAGTGGAAATCAGGAGAGGTGTGATGTTAGCTGTTGATGCTGTAATTGCTGAACTAAAGAAGAAGTCTAAACTTGTGACAACCCCAGGAGAAATTGTTAAGGTTGTTACAATTTCCACAAACGGAACAAAGAAATTGGCAGCATTATTTCTGATGCGATTAAAAAGGCTGGAAGAAAAGGTGTCATCACAGCAAAGATGGAAAAACACTGAATGATGAGTTAGAAATTATTGAAGGCATGAAATTTGACTGAGGCTATATGTCTCCAAACTTTATTAACACATCAAAAAGTCAGAAATTCTAATTCCTATGCCTGTGTTCAATTAAGTGAAAAGAAAATTACTGGTTACCAGTCAATTGTACCTTCTCTTGAAACTGCCAATGCTCACTATAAGTCCTTGGCCATAATTGCTGAAGATGTTGATGGAAAATCTCTAAACACACTCATTTTGAATAAGCTAAAAGTTGATCTTTAAGTTCTAGTAGTCAAAACTCCGGGTTTTGGTAATAATAAAAAGAACCAGCTTAAAGACATGGCTATTGCAGTAGTGCAGTGTTGGGAGAAGAGGGCTTTACTCCAAATTTTAAAGATGTTCAGTCTCATAACTTAGGAAATATTGGAGAGGTCCTTGTGAACAAAGATGATACCATGATCTTGAAAGAAAAGGTGACAAGGCTCATATTGAAAAATATATTCAAGAAATTGTTGAGCAGTTAAAGATGATGAGTAGTGAATATGAAAAAAAAACTGAATGAACATCTGGCAAAAATTTCAGATGAAGTAGCTGTGTTGAAGGTTGATGGAGCAAGTGATGTTGAAATAAATGCAAAGAAAGAGTTAGAGATGCTTTTAATGTTACAGCAGTTGCTGTTGAAGGCATCTTTCTGGGAGGGGGTTGTGCTTTGGTGTATTCCATCCTTGGACTTACTAACTCCAGGTAATGAAGATCAAAAAATTGGTGTAGAAATTATTAAAAGAACAAACAAAGTTCCTGCAATAACCATTGTTAAAAATGCAAGTGTTGAATGATCTTTGATATTTGAGAAAATAATGCAAAGTTCCTCAGAAGTTGGTTATGATGCTATGCTTGGAAATTTTGTGAATATGGTGGAGAAAGGAATCATTGATTCAATAAAGGTTGTAAGAACTGCTTTACTGAATACTGCTGGGGTGGCTTCCTGTTAACTATAGAGGAAGTTGCAGTCACAGAACTTCCTAAAGAAGAAAAGGACCCTGGAATGGGTGCAATAGGTGGCATTCAGAGAGTAAGGGAGGTGGCATGTCTAATTCCTAGAATAGTACTTTACCATTAATGAACTGTGATTGGAAGTTCAAGTTAGTGTTTCTTACTGTCAGTTGAAGAAAGTGAAGAAAAGCCTGGCTGATGTTTAAGAAAATCATTGTAACCATCAGTTACTGATTTCAGTTGACAAATATAATGGTTTACTACTGTCATCCACTGTCCATGAATACAGATAATTTATTTTGTATTTTTGAATAACAAGTCAGCAAGGTCTGTTGAATATGGCAGATTACAAAGAGTTTGACAAGGAGTCACGATACTGGGTGCAAGAGCCATGTAACAGAGTACTGCTTTTAACTTCAATCACTGGGGTATTTTTACTACTGTTCTGATAAAATCAGGATTTTAGTGTTTGCTATAACCAGATGAAAAATTAAGAAGCAGCCTTTCTTTGGAGAGTAAGAATAATTGTGTACAAAAATTAGAGAAATATACAATTATGTGACAACGTTGTGTAATAAAAATTGTTTAAAGTTAAAAAAAGAAATGGATTTAATGCCTTTGAATATGTTCTTTCAAAACAAAACATAGAATGCCTTTCAAAATGCATTCACTCATTCAAAAAATTTATTCAAACTCTATCATATTCTCTGCTTATTGCAAATACTGGAGATATAATAGTGATAGGCATAAAAAGGAGCCTTACTCTGCTAGAACCGACAGTGTAAGGAAAGAAAGGCATTAAACTAATATTAAACAAAAAATAACAAACTGCTATAATTTATCCAAGGAAAATATAGAATAGTATGAAAAATTATAACAGGAGTACCAAATTTAAATTGAGGTTTTGTAATGCATGAGTGAGAAATTTATATACTACACAAAACCTGAAGGATAAATAGAAAGCTACAAAACCGTTGACTACATCATTTCCAGAAATAAAGGAACCATGTCTACGTATTCTCCTAAGTAAGTCTCATTTCTATTGTGGAACTTTGTGCAATAACCTTATGACTTCTTTAAACTTAGCGATTATTTCAATTGTTGTCATTACATTCACTCAAGAAATTCTTTACTTAATAGCTAGTCACTGAGAATAACCTTTCCTGATTTTACATTTTTAAAAATGTAGGTCATTAAATATGAGATGTCTCATTTACAGCAAAAGTTTAGTTTATTGTATCTCAACAAAAACCACTACAATTAATCAAAGTATGTGCTCAAATGGACAATGTTTTGCCACCTTAATGGTAGGTTTTTTATGCCCACAGTGAGGAAGCCAAGAGCGAAAGTGGTGATGAAATTTCAGAATGTTTTCCACAGCTCATTCAGAACTGAATATTTTTCTTTTTTCTTTTTATTAAATCATAACTTTGTAAATTGATGCATTTATAAGGTTCAGGGTATTGCTTCAATATACAATGTGAAGTGCTTACATTGAAATAAGTAACACATCCATCACAGTTATACTCATTGCTTTATAGTTTTGAAATGTACCATTGCATGAATATTTTTTTCCTTGGCAAGAAGTGGTCCAAAGCCTGGAAGAAGTGGTTGTCAGCAAGGTCTGTTGAATATGGTGGATGACAAAGAGTTTCCAGGTCCAGCATCAGTTAGCATGAGCAGCATCATTTGTGCATTTGTGTGACAAGTGGTTGAACTTCGTCTTGCAAGAAGATCACTGTCTGCATTGACTATTCCTAGCTGCTTAATTGCAAGAATCCTTTTTTTTTTTTTTTTTTGTTTGAGACAGAGCCTCAAGCTGTCACCCTAGATAGAGTGCTGTGGCATTACAGTTCACAGCAACCTCCAATTCCTGGGCTTAAGTGAGTCTCCTGCCTCTGCCTCCCAAGTATCTGGGACCACAGGCGCCCGCCACAACACCCAGCCATTTTTTGGTTGCAGCCACCATTGTTGTTTGGCAGGCCTGGGCTGGATTCAAACCCGCCAGCTCAGGTGTATGTGGCTGACATCTTAGCCCATTGGGCCACAGGCCTCGAGCCAATGGCAAGCATCCTTACCATGTCATCCAATTGATTGCCGTAGACATCTGCTTTAATCAACTTAACAGGTTTCATGAAGCACTAGTACATAGTACCAGCACTGGACTGTCAAAAGACCCCATTAACTTTTTTTGAGGATTATTCAGTTTTGGATTGCATTTTGACACTTCAGCTTTATACGACCATTGTGCTAAAGCATCCATTTTTCATCATATGTAGCAGTATGTTATAGAAGAAAGGCAAGCTTCATGACAGCATCTCTTCTGACGTTTATTTTATGCAGCACCTATCCATCCAGGTTCATTGCCTTGCTGATTCATTTCCAGTCGTTCGAAATACTGTTGGAAAAGCAATGTCAAAACTTGCCGCTAATTCACACATTGGTTAAAATGGATTTGCTTCTACTACAGTTTTTAGCTCATTATCCACCTTGGTGTCAGGTCTACCATGTGTATTATTTCACGATTAAAATCACCAGAATGGAAATCATCAGATCATGGAAGTACTGTGTGTTCATCAGCCACATCCTTCCCAAACATTTCTCTGATATTTCAAACCATCTGCACTGCATTGATTCCACAACAGAACTCATATTTGAAAGTAACACAATTTATTTTACTTCTCTACGGTTTAATAAATAAATGCCCTAAAATTTTGTTGAAAGATAATCACAAGCCAAAATATGAATTTGAAAGAAGGATATACTTTCACAACAAAAATAAAGCAAGAAGTGTCAAAGTGAATAGTCAGGGATATCAATTGTCAAACTTATGGAAATCAGACATTTTATATGTTATACTGTGGTAATGTCTAGTGTCAGTATCGCCCAAATTTCTTTTTGCAGGTTGAACGTCTAATTGAACTTCTAATATAATTAACCTTATATAATAAAGTTTTATTTTTTGTTTAATGTTGGGACCCCTGTGGCCTGGTCTTGGTTGCCGCAGGAAGGAACCAGGCATGACACGGATTAGAAGTACAAGCTTGCAGGAGGCGGGCTAACTTTAGTTGCAGGGTAGCCCCAAGCCCCCTCTGCAATGGCTATTTATTAAGTTTATACACAACAGGTATGGAGAGTTAAGGTAATTGACATAAACAGGTGTGGAGAGTTCAGATAATTACATATGAGGGCTTCCTGTGTAAGGATTAGCACATGCTCTCCTCACGTGTTCTTACCCCACAACCCTATTGAAGAACTACTAAGTATCAATGTTTAACTCATGCCTACTCCAGAACACTGAGTTGCTTGGGGGATTGTCCCCAAGTCAGGAAACATCTCTAGGCTTGCCAGGAGACTGTCCTTTTCTAAACATTTCCTTTTAATCAGTAACTATCCTTTGCAAGCATGGTGTCCAGTCTTCTACATATCCTCTGTTTTGTTTAAGAAATTTTTGGGTAGAATAAGGAGAAAAATATCTGTTGTTCCTTTCAGTAGTTTGTCTTGTCAAGCAGCTTCTCTTCTTGGTAGGCAAAAGAACAACAGGACACATATAGTAATTGACAGAATTATACTAGTGGTGCCAGTGAGGGCCTTCACAGAAGAAAAAAGAGAGAAATTAGTAACACTATTGGAAATGCTTTTTCGGTTCCTGTGACAGATTGCAATTATTTAATAAAGGTTTCAGGTATATGTTGTTGTAAATTTATCCAAAAATGATGTTATGTTGTTCCAGCCACGCTAGGCACAGAGGGAGACATGACTCTTCCATGCCAAACTTCGGGAATGGTTGGCTATGGTAGTTCTCACAAAACCAATGCATTTCTCCATCTAACTATTTGTCTTGGGCTGACTCGTGGGATCTCCAATCAATGACACTTCCATAGGAAGTATTAACTAATGCCTGAGATTTCTTCCCTCTGCCCATTGTCCACTGCACCCATTATAAATGCGTAGCAACAGTCATGGTGCAGATTGGAATGTTAGGTGGGGGAAGGCGAGTTGTCATACCCTTTCCAAGTTGAATTCTGGAGGAGCAGCATGGTTCTTATATGTTTGTTTTTAATACTAGAATATGTAAGAGAAAATCATGCAGTGGGAATGGCTTGAAGGTAATGACTGCCAGGACTTAAATAGAAATGGTAAGGTTAACCTAAGATCTGTTAAGGAGAAGATTAGGGAAATAGGTTTAATAAGTGAAATTCTTTGTAGCAGCATTTACCTTTGTGGATACTAGTGCAATCACTGCCAGGAAGATGTCTGCCATTAGAGGTTTACCTTGACATTTCACTAAATCTTCAGCCGCTGATGACAGATTTTTGATTTGACCCCAAGAAGGAAAAGTGGAGTTAGTGGTTCTTGGGAGAGGATGACATCTGTTCATCCACTTGATGGTCATGTTATTGAAGAGATCAGTGAGGGCAGATTCATCACAGTGCTGGTGAGATCTTTTGTTCATATCGAGGCTTAATCCAGAGGGCAGGTAACACTGCTTCTCTTGCTGTTTAGTAATGATATGAGCAAAGCCTTGACCCCAGTGTAACATATAACCAGGTTCTCATTCAGATATATTGTGTTTCTTATAGAAAATAGGTTGCTGTATTTGAGAAGGTGGTGAATGGGTAAGAGATGTCCAGTGACATTCAGCAGCTGTGTTTCCATCATTGTTGAGATTCAAAATATTAAGAGTGAACAGAGCTCTAGTAAGGAGATATCTAGGACTGCCATCCAATGGGAGTGTACCATCTCCTCCTTTCTGTTTAAATGACAAATATTTTAATGTTTTATGGTGTCATTTAATATTAGTGTGGCCTTGAGAATTATAGAGAATACCATGAGAAAATTGAATACTCTAAAAAGATAGAAAGGTATTTAATTTTTGAGCAGAATAATAAGGTTCATTGTCAATTTTAATAGATTTAGGAAGTCCCATGACATTTAAATATTCTAATAAATGTTGAATGACATGGTGAGCCCTTTCTCTAAGTAAGGCTGTTTCTCAAGAAAAATGAAAAAAAGTATCTATGGAATGATGAACAAATTTTAATTTACCAAAGGATGGGATGATAGTCACATCCATTTGCCATATTTGGTTTGCCATTTGTCCTCCAGGGTTGGTAACTTCATGAAAGGAGCGAACATGTATTTTGGAGCAAGAAGGACAACTAGAAAGAATTTGCTGTGACTGAGTTTTTGTAAGATGAAATTTCTCACAAAGCATCTTTTAATTAGCATGTGTGTAGGAATGAAAAGTAGATGCTTCTTGAACAGTACCAAAAAGGGCTTGATCTATTTGTGAATTTAGTGAAATCATAGGACCAGGTAAAATGGTGTGTGCTCTAATATGAGTAATGCATATAAGATGAATACAGTGTCTAAGGGGTCTTTGGATAAATCGAAAAAGTGAAGAAATTTCATCAGTAGAAGTAATAGTTGTTGTTTCTAGGTGGTTAACAGCAAAGCATGTATGTTGAGAGTCTGTCACCACATTCATAGGACCATGAAAGTCTTGGAGTAGAATAAGAATAGTATACATTTCATTCTCTTTGAATAGAACTATAAGGACTTTGAACAACTTTTGAGTTATTACCTTCAGTATATCCAGTCTTGCCATGTTTGTTGGCATCTGTGTAAAAAATGACAGCATCTGTAATTGGTGAGTTTTTGACAATATGAGGAAGGATCCAGGAAGTAAGTTTTAAAAATTGAAATCTTTTATCATGAGGATATTCATTGATAATTAAGCCTACATAAGATGTAAGAGCAATTTGCTAAGGCAAAGATAATTGAAAATTGATTTGAATTTGCTTTTCTGTAAAAGGAACAATGATAGAACAAGGGTCATAGCCTGTAAGTTGCTGAATTCTGTTTCTGCCTTTAGCAATTAGCTCACAAATTTTGTCTAAATATCGTTGTAATTTTTGTGCAGTTTTATTAGGAATAGCCACTCTAAAAGGGTGTTCTCTTGATAAATAACTCCAGTTGGAGAGTGAGAAGTGGCTATAATTATCAGTCAAATTGGTAATCTAATGTCAACTTGATCTAATTCTTTTGAGGCAAACTCTTTTTCAATTAGATGCAGTTCCTTCTTTGCCTCCGCAGTAAGTGAACGAGGACTATTTAAGTCCGAAGGTCCTTCTAGGATTTTAAAAAGATTAGTTAAGGCATAGGTTGGTATACCTAAAGTTGGACATAACCAATTAATATGACCTAACAGTTTTTGGAAATCATTTAAAGTTGATAAGGAATCTAATCTAAGATTAACATGTTGTGGGAGAATTTGCGTTTGAGTCAATTTGTATCCCAAATAATTATAGGGGAATGTAGTTTGAATTTTTTCTGGACCAAAAAAGACTGTAAGAAGACTTGAAGAGTATAAGATTTTAGGGTAAAAACAGCTTGTTTAAAAATGACTTGCAAAACAGCTAAACTTTGGTGTGCAAGTAAAATATCATCCATATAATCAATGATGTAGGTTGGCTGATATTTTTCCAATTGTGCTGGCTGTGGGATATTTTTTCCTATTATAATGGCTGATCAAAAAAATGCTGACACAAAGTAGATGATTTAAAATAGTCTTGTGGTAGAGTCCTTGTGGTAGGACTCTCCACTGAAAACACTGATAGGGTCTTTGGTGATTATAGGAAGACAAGGAAAAGGCAAAATAAAGTCGGTCTTCAGGATGCAAGTATATACTGAAAAAACAATCTTTTAAGTCAATGACATATAAATACCAATTGGAAGGGATCATGGATGGTAAAGTAAGTCCTGGTTGTAGGTGACCCATAGGAAAAATTGTTTCATTAACTTTGTGAAGATCAGTAAGCATTCTCCATTTGCCTGATTTCTTTTTTACAACAAAGACAGAATTCCAAGAGCTGGTAGAAGGCTTGATATGTCTTTGCTCTAACTGCTCTTGAATTAAAAATTGTAAGGCATCTAGTTTTTCTTTAGTTAATGGCCACTGCTCCACCCACACTGGATTATTGCTCCTCTAAAATAGCTTGAGAGCATATTTTGGGAAAGTGGCCTCTATGCTAAATTTGACAGTTGAAAAGAATTAGTATGAGAGGAAGGTATAGTTATTACAGTTTTCCATTGCTGAAGTAAATCTAGACCTCCCAAGTTAATAGCAATATCATTTATGTATGGTTGAATTTGAGCATTTTGATAATCTGGTCTCAAACAAGGTAAAGGTAATGTACTTTGCAAGACTGCATTTAAAGTTTCTATGCCTGTAAAAGTAACATCGACCATCTGTTTTGGCCACTCCTTGGGCCACAGATTTAAAGCCATGACTGAAACATCTGCTCCAGGTTCTAACAGTCCAGTAAAGGATTTATCCTTCAAAATGAGTGTTAATTGAGGCCTATTCTTATCAATAGATGTTTGCCAAAAAATACTGTTTGTACTGTCGAGACCACCAGTGTGTCTTTTTACCAGTACTTTGTAATTTAACATGAGACAGGAGCAGCAGATGAGCAATCTTTTGTCCAGCTAAAATTTGAGTTGATTGGTTCACCAAAATCATTATCTGTGTTTCCCCTAAAAAGTCACTACCAATAACACTTGTGTGAAAAAACACTCCATAAGATGTTAAACTACTTTTTCTTAACAATAACCCAACAGTATCTGGGGGAATGGGACCACATACTCCTGTTTTAAATTTCTTTACTCCCATGTTGGAAAGTAAAAGAACATTATCATATGCTGGCAAATCTAAAGTGGCACTACCTGGGGTGGTGTGTAAAAGGGATTGGTTGGGCTTAAGTTGCTGGTGAGTGGGTATGTCTCCTGACCCGTATTCTTTACCTGTGGGCCCTGGGCTGGGCCCAACTGGCAGTTTCCCTGCTGTAAAAATGTTCCATTCTTATTAAATTGAGAGCGGCACTCAGTGGCCCAATGGAGCCACTTTTTACAGTTGGGGCAGAACCCAGGGAGCCTCCCTTTACTTTGTGTTTTTTAATCATTGATGTTCCTATTGATCTTCCCCTTACAACACTCTCTCCTAATATGGCCTAACTTTCCACAATTCTGACATTTAACATGGTGTGGTTTGAACTCTTCTTTTAAAGCATCAGCAAGATTAGCCTTGTAGGGTTTGGTTCCCACATCAGCACATGCCCATATATATTCCTCTAAGGGAGCATTTTGTGCTCTCAGAGGATGTATATAAGGCTTTTGACACTCAGAATTAGCATTTTCAAATGCTAATGTTTGAAAAAGCATGTCTCTGAGCTCCAGCTGAGTAATGGCTTTATCAACTGAAGTTTTCAATCTAGCTAAAAAGTCAGTATAAGGTTCATTTCCTGATTGCATTATCTAATGAAAGATTTTGAGATACCTCCATGAGCCTGAACCTTTTCCCAGGCCCAAAGACAGCACAGGCTTGTCTGTACAATAGCTATATCATCTACTGGAGTTGTCTTGGAATCCCCAGCCACTGGCCAGACCCAGTGAGCTGCTCTGATGTTATAGGAACTCCTTTCTGCTGGTTTTGGTGACCCATCTGGTCAGCCTCCTCCTTCCACCAAGTTCTAAACTGTAAATACTGTCTGAACTCAAGAACAGTTCTAGCTATCATTTCCCAGTCTTAAGGAATGAGTCACTGTTCTTGTGTAAGCTCTAGAAAACAGGGGACTGCATACTATACTGTTTTACAGCTTGTTTTAAATCCTCCAGAACCGTAAAAGTGATCATATTGTGGTCAAAACATTGGCCTTCTTGAGGGTACTGTGGATTAGGAGGAATATCAGTAACTGTGACCAGAAAAAGCTCCAAAGTGTCTTCCCAATTAAAGTCACCAGTCTTGCGCCTTTCTAATACACCTTTCATAACAGAAGTCACAGGCAGTTCCTCTACATAGGGAGGCACGGAGGGCAATGTTGGCTGATTTGTGTTAACATTCCCAACTATGAGACTATTCAACCGGTCTTCCAATTGTTTAATCTGAGCTGCCATAATGTACATTGGGGTATTTTCTTGCTTATTCATGTCTGTATCACATACTTGCTCCCCCAAGGAAAGGCTAGAAAAACCTTCATATGCTTCTGGTTCCCAATTCCCTTCAGGTTTAGATTCCCACTGAAACTCACTATTCTTCTCACTTTCAAATTCTGCTCCAACATATCCTTGTTCCTCAGTTTCTAATTGTTGTGACTCCCCAAATAGTAAGTTAGTCATTATTTTCTCTAAATATCTTTGCTTATTATTTACCAAAGGCCCCACTTATTCTGAGTGGAGTTCCTTTGTTTCTAGTATGGCCAAAGGTCCCATTTGCCCTGAGCAGAGTTTCCCTTTGGGACTTCTTCTTGCTGTCTGTGGAAGGCTTCACTTACTTCCTAGTGTCCTCTGTCCCCTTCGGTCCATGTCCCCAGTGTCCTAGTGTATCCTGCTGGATCCTGCCGACTACACCAGCTGTCAGGACCCCTATGGCCTGATCTTGGTCGCTGCAGGAAGGAACTAGATGTGACATGGATTTGAAGTATAAGCTTATACTTATACCTTAGTTGCAGGGTAGCCCCAAACCCCCACTGCAATGGCTATTTATTAAGGTTATACACAGGTATGGAGAATTAAGGTAATTGACATAAACAGGTGTGGAGAGTAATTCAGGAAATTATATATGAGGGCTGCCTGTGTAAGGATTATCATGTGCTCTCCTCATGTGTTCCTTTCCCAAAACCCTCATGAAGAACTACTAAGCATCAATGTTTAATTCATGCTTACTAGTGAGTGACTGACCTTATCTCATTCCAGAACACTGAGTTACTTGTGGGATTGCCCCCAAGTCATGAAACTTCTGTAGGCTTGCCAGGAGACTGTCCTGTTCTCAGCATTTCCTTTTAATGTGCTAAGAATCAGTAACTGTCCTTTGCAAGCATGATGTCCAGTCCTCTACAGTTTAATACTTTTCAATGTCTCTCCTTTGCCTTCAATATGTAAGTCTCATTCTTTTAGCCAAAACTTATAAATCTTTATAGTTTTATCTTCATTGTACTTTCAAGCCACATTACTTTTTATACTCATTCCAGCAATCACTACTTTGGCATACCTAACCATCTCAAGTTTCAAAAACATATCAAGTTCTCTTGCAGCATCTTTACTTGTACATTTGATTTTCCTTTCCCAGAACCTGTGTCTATATCCAAGTTGAGTCATCTCTCAAACATTAAATGCAAGTTTAATTTTCTTAGAGGTTTTCCCTGGCTACCAGGCTATATTAGCAGACAATCATATAAGTTCCCGTACTGTCACTAACTTTCTTTTTCCATGGCACTTTTATTTATTTATTTATTTTTACTACATCATAACTGTGTACATTGATGCAGTTATGGGGTTCAATGTACTGATTGATATACAATGTGAAATGCTTACATCAAATTGATTAACACACCCATCACCTTGCTTACTTATTTGTTGTGGTAAGATAATTATACTCTTTTCTTAATAGTTTTGAAAAGTCCATGGCACTTTTAATAATCTATTGCAATCCTTCAAAATTTGTGTTTTTGCAAGTAGATAATACATTTCTTAAACTTGGGGAATAAATTGTAATTTTCTTGCATGTTTCTCTTTTGTTCAGTGGTCAGTTCATGGAATATGCCTGATAAATATTCATCAAATTAAGGAATGCATAATTTAATAAAATAAAAGAAAGAGTACTAATATTAATGACAAAGAAAACATAACTAGCTGTAGCCTTAAGTTTAGTCTTTTTACTTATCTTTTAACATTCAATAGGCTTTTAATTCATGTGTCTATGATCAGCACATTTGTAAAGATTCATAACTTGCAAAAAAATGTAAGCATCAAAAGTTGAGAATAAATAGAGCAATTTTATACAGCTTAGCAGTTATAAAAACATAAGTAAGCAGACATTGTAAATCACTAATGGAGTGCACAAAGTTTCTTAGAGCACAGCATAACCATGCCAAAAAGCACTGTGGATACAACTTGTAGCAAACCTTTCAAAGCAAACTATTAATCTTAATTTTTACTGTTGCATTTATCAGAATTAACTCATGGAAGATTATATATGTGAGCTATTTATATGATAATGAAATTCTCTAAAATCTGTAGCATGTACAAATCAAACATTTATATTTGCTTTCTTTCTTGCTATGTTTATTTTGTTATACATGCAATTTGTAATTTATTTTCATATGCCACATTTATGAATAGGAAATTGTAATCTATATAAACTATATTCAAACAATATACTGCACTATAAAGATTTAGTCATTTTTTGTTGATGTATTTTCTCATTTTCTAAAATATTAAAAATATGTCCTAAATAATTGTATATATGATGGCATTCTCAACAAAGCATAAGTATGTAATTCTAAATGAACTTGGACTTCAGTCCAGTCATTCCACAGATCATGTTAAACATACTCGATCATTCTATGACTATTATGCTTACTAAAGTGAGAGACTAAACTACCTTTAAAATTGAGGAGAGATTATAGAAAAACTTCAATTAATTTTAAAAGAGGAGTTTCATGATAGCCCTTTTCGCCTCCTGAGTTTTAAAAACAGCAAATATCTGGCAAGATCAATTTATTTTTAATCTGAATCTTGAAATCATAAACTTTGTCTTTATCTTCTACTTTCCCCTTTCACCTTCTTTGGAACTTTAATTAGCACACAGGGATACATTCTGCCCTTAATTTTTTAATGAAAATTTAATCTGAAAGACATTAGTTTATTTTTCTTCTTTAAGTTGTGAACAGCTGGTCTTATACACACAATTTTGAACAAGATATTTTTTAGTCATTCTTCCTTTTTTTCAACTTTTCTATGGCTTTTGATATTCTACTAATTTAGAAATTTAATTTGTTAAAAGTAGTACCTCATTAAAACCATTTGTTTCATTTTTTTTTGTTTCTGGAGCCTTGCTTTTTCCTGTATTTCTTCACACAAACAGCTGTGATATCTCTGATCTTTCATCCCATTCTACATCTTTTATATTCCTTCACTTTTCTTTATTCTATTAATATTAAACTTTAAAAGGTATTTTCTTTTTCTCCCTGGACTGCACAATTAAGTATGTAATAAGATTCAAAGGGAAATCATTTACCAAACAAATGTGATATTCAGTAAATTCTAAAAACTTTTCAACTTGTGTTTATTTGTAACATAAAGGCTGTCATTTTTACTAAATTACATTATTTAAATTGTTATTGTATACATATAAATACAGGTATATATCTACTATATTAAAGTTTAGTAATTTGGTTTATCACAAAGGCTATACATATTAAGTATGCTTTTCAAAATATTCTTTCAGGTAATTTCATTTGGGGTTTGATAATCTGAGCTTTCAGTGAAATCACTGGAAATTCTCAAGCAAGAAAAGATCATAGAAATGTAAATGCTTCCAATTGTTTATAAATTTGAATTTTACACATTCTTATGGATACTGATTCTGAGTTGCTTAAGCCATCTTTACTCTAAATCATACTTTATAATTGTCCCAATTTCTCCAAAATTTACAGTCTAAACTAGATGATTACTGTGTAAATACATTTAAATATAGCAATAGCCATTGCCAGGATCTATGAAGATTCCAGGTGATCATTCAGGGTAAATTTTTAAACCTTATGCTACCATTAGTCATAAGGGCAGATACATTTTTATGTTTTATTTCTTATCCATTGTTCACCCTTTATACTTCAAGTCTGTTTTTCTTAAAATAAATTTTAATTTACGAAAACAATGCAAGTGCTGTTTACAACTGAAATAATAGTTCTTTCCAGTGACTGGAGGAGATAAGAGGATGAAGGAAAAATGAAGAGTAGAAGACCCAAGAAAAAGTTGTAAAATGCTGGGCCAAGGTGGCTTTTCACCTCCAAACCTGGGGACCGATAAAGCTCCTCACTCCAGGCTAGCTCCGTTTTTATTACACACGTCACTGTTTTAATGATCACTCTAATGGGAGAAGGCTGAGTCCTTACCTCACGGTTCTTTCTGGGCTTGCATTTTCTAACCAAACTATTTCTTTAACTGACTACTTAATTAGACTGATTTACCTCGTATTTTTTTTACTCTTACATCGTTTGTGATCTTATCACAAACAGAGCATGGCACAGGGAACATAGTCCAGGAGCAGGATGTCAAAGGAAATCCCAGTCAGACCAAGCACACAAACTTCAAGAATGGTGGTTAACACCCCCAGGAAGATTTGGGGGCAGACGAGCCGGCGCTCAATACTGAGATGACAGAAGAAAGCACACATTTTCCTCTTTACCTCCTTGAGAGACTTTTTCTGTCTTAACAAGGACAGGTGCCCACTCTGTCTCCAGCACGTTTTGTACTCCCTTACTATTTTCCCAACTCCCCAAAGGCACTCACGCTCCCTGAGAGGGCAGCCCCACCTGCAAGGAGCCTGGTCTCTCAGTGACCTCTTAGCCTTGAAGCTGTTGCAAGACAGATTTTCTGTTGAAAAACGCTGGGCTGTTGCACTTTGTAACAGAGTTGCGGCTCTGGCATTGCTATTGCAATCTGAATGGGTACACGATTTCCTCTGATCCACTTCTCTCCTGTCTCTGCCACCTTTTCACCATCACCTGCAATCATTTTTCAATTCAATTCCTAACTTACTTATAATAAACAATTGAAAATTGGTTTTAAGCTGATTACATCATTTCTAGCAATGCAGATTTGAAACTTCCCTTAAGTATCCACATGTCCCCCAGCATATTTGTTTCAGAATTAGTTAAACACTGCAAATCATGTGCTTGTACTTTTATGCCTAGGGTTTTCAACTTCAGACTCCATTTGTTGAGTCCATTTCCACCTATGGAAAATAAGAAATTATAGACATTTCTTAGACTCGTTTGTATCCTACATTTCCATTTTTACCATCTCAAAAGAAGTATCAATTAAAAGAATAGTATTTAGTGTTTTCACTGTTATTACTATTAGATGTTGTTTATAGTTAGATTCATATAATTGCATTTCTAGTTCTTTATCTCACCAATTTTCATTTGAATTTCTTCTCCGGGATCTGCTCTTCTTTGGTGCTATGTTCTTTGTAATAACCAAGCCCCTGTCCCTGCACCAAGCCCCCTACCCCTGCTATTAATCCCCCAACCCATACATTTAAAGAATATAACAAACCCTTTACCCTGCAAAGGGGAAGTGTTTTGTACCTTAGCCCCAGACCCCACAAGGGCAGAGGAGCTAAATTCTGGGAGAAGAGATAAGCATGCAGAAGGAAGGGAGGGGTGTGATTTTAAAAAAGCCCCTGGTGCAATACCCCCTGGTGGAAAGTCCTGAGTTCCTTGGAAACTTACCCAATTCCTATGCCCGTCCCTTGTACCCCTGAACTATGTATGAACCATGAAGTAATGAACTTATGAAGTATCTTGTGATTTATGAACCAATATGTACCCCCCACCCTGAGACCCTGCCTTAATTGCTATGATTAACTTCTGTATTACAATAGCTTGCTTTGCTGACCACACAAGAAAAATGGCATAAAAGGATTGCTCACCTAGCATTCGGGGCTGCATGCCTTTGTGGCATCAGCCCCCTGCAGGTGTAATAAATTTTATCAATTATTGCATCAAATTTCTATCTCCATGACTCAGTTTACTTCATCTTATTCAAGTACTTAAGAAACCTCAAAATGTGATTCTGAGCTTGAATTCTTTCAGAGCTCAAAATTAGGTTGATTGGTCAAGACCTGAATTGTTTGATTTGAAGAGATTTGGAGGTCAGTTTGGGTTGGTAGTTTTAGCAAGATTTATCCTTTTATTGAGAGAAGATTCCCCAATCTGCTTACAAGTATGTTCATTCTGGCATGTAGCAGGGGAAAGCAGCTGGTGGTCCTACACATTCGTTTGGAAACTTTCTCTTAATCACCTTGTTTTTGCCAAGAGACATCATACCCCCATCCCACCCCTTTTATCTTGAGCCCTTCCTAGTGTTTCTAGACCAAACTTCTTATATTTCACCAGCAAATCAGTGATAAGCATCCTTTCTTTACCTTGTCAGAGGATAAACAGGGAGACTTACCTTTACATCTGGACTAGAAATATGATCTGGGATTCTTTCAGCATCTTTAATAGATTTTCACCCAGCCCTCTTCTTTTCTGCTGCCCTCAACTCTTTGGGAGAATCAGTGCCTATAAATTCAAATATTTTCTGCAAACATCTATAATAAGAATAGTTTAAATTCTCAGTGATGTTCATATGTCTCTAACCTGGCCTTACAGGCAGGTTGGTTTTAAATTTATTTATTATTATTATTTTTTTTTCTAATCAATTGCCAAAGGTTCTTGCTCACTATCTTCTTAAATCATATTCAAATTTGTTCTTGGCTTTCAACATTGTTATTGTCAGATTAAAATTTTCATTCATTAAAATAATTATTCCTGACATTAGCAGAATTGTAAGAAGAAACATTAATATATATATATATATATATTCAATAAATCTATAATTTTTACTAAAGATTCATACTATTCCTTTTCAGTTTTCAGAGTGAGATCCAATGTACATGTACTGTTAAATACATTTTTATATACAGATACATATATGTAGTATATGAGGTCAGACAATTAAGTTAGAGAACTCACCCTAGAAAAAGTGCTACATACCTCATTGCTGAACAATGCTATGGTCACTCTTGAAGCACTCCCCTCGGGAAGCTATTCACCAACACCAGTGCCTTATCCACCTTTCAAATTACGTTTTATAGGATAAGTGCATGTACTTTATTGTCATACCTCATATTTTTTGTTCATGACAGCTATAATGACTATATTATGAAAAGAATTCCAAAATTGTTTTTAAGGGTGGACTAGGAACTTGTATCAGTGAATAGTTTCCTATTGGGGGGGAGTACTTCAAAGGTAGAGATACTCAGCAATGAGGTATGTCGCATTTTTGTTGTTGTTGTTTGTTTTTGGTTGAGCTCACAAACTTACTGTCTGGCCTCATATGTGTTTAGGTATATACCACATGCCTGGATAGAATATATGATAATATTACCTACCACATTTATATCTACTTACCTCTGTCTAAATTGTCATAGGATTGAAAAAGAAATGAAAGCACTCTTCTAATAGTGACAAATAATATAATTTTAACACATTATTTTTAATTTCAACCTTTCACCTATTACTTAAGATCCAGTAAATTTTGGCCCACCAAAAGATATACTTGTGATAGTTTCCTAGGGCTGAAATAACATGTTACCTCAAGCAAGGTGATTTAACAAAAATAGAATTGAATTCTCCCATTCATAAACTATGCATCTGGCGAATGACTAATTTCCATAATCTACAATGAACTCAAACAAGCCAGCAAGAAAAAAACAAATAATCCCATTAAAAAGTGGGCAAAAGACAAAGACAGATTTTTTTTAAAGAGACACAGATGCCAAACAAATCTGAAAAAATGCTACGTATCACAAATCATCAGGTGAGATGTTGATGTTAAACCTCATGAGATGTTACCTTATTACAAGCAGAATGGACATTATTAAAAAGTCTAAAAATAACATATATTGGCAGGGACAAAGGAAAAAAGCAGCATTTATAAATTTTGTGTGTGGGGGGGATGTAAATCACTAAAACCTTATGGGAAACATGATGGGGATTTCTTAAAGAACTAAAAATAGACCTACCATTTGATTCAGTAATTTCACTACTGGGGATATGGCCAAAGGAAAAGAAGTCATTATATCAAAAAAACAATTGTACCTATATGTTTATCACAGCACAATTCACTATTACAATGATATGGAATCAACTTAAGTGCTCATCAACTGATGAGTGACTAAAGAAAATGTAAACACACACACACACACACACACACACACACACACCATGAAAAACTACTCAGCTATTAAAAAATAATGGAAATAATGTCATCTTCAACAACTTGTATGGAACTGGAGGCCATTATCCTAAGAGAAATCGCTCAAAAATGGAAAACCAAATACCACATGTTCTCATTTATAAGTAGAAGATAAGCTATGCTGCATGGCCATACAAAGTAGTATAATGGACTTTAGAGACTCCAAAAGGAGAGGCTGGGAAATTGGTAGGGGATGAAAAATTACCTACTGGGTACAAGGTACACTATTTGAGTCATATTTACATCAAAAGCCCAGACTTTACTACTACACCATTTATGTAACAGAAAGCACCTTTTAATCCCCAAATCAATTTAAATACACTGGAAAAAACTATATTTTGTCACAGTTCTGGAGGCCAAAAGTCAGGAAGCAATATGTGAACTGGGCTGTGCTCTCTGTACAACTCTGTGGAGGATCATTCTGCCCCTTCCGACCTTCCGGTAGCTACTGACTGTATTTTGTGTTCTTTGGTTTGCAGTTGCATATCAGGCATCTTTGCTTCTCTTGTTTCTTAACCTTCCTGGGCTTTGTCTGTGTCTTTGCTTCACGTGGCCACAGTCAATCATTGGATGTTGAGTCGTCCCTAATTCAGTACAACTTCACTTTGGCTATTACATTTACCAATAGCATCACATTATGACTTTCAAATAGACATGAATCTTGGGAGGACATTATTTAACCTGGTTCACTACCCAAATCATTTTCTGATTCTGCTAAGTCTAAGACTGAATATGAAGGAACCTCTTCTTTGTGAACTTCATTTTATGGTATATGATGTTGCTGCATATTGTGCATTTTTTACAATCTGCCTGTCAGATTTATATTAATCAGGAACTAAGTGCAATTGCATTTTTCTTGATGTTAATGACCTAGCAAGGCAAATACTGTAATTATTATTGTTTTAGCAGATTCCAAATGCTTTTTTATCTTTCTTTTGTTCTATTTTTTAATATATAGTTAAATATGTTTCTAAATCTAAAACTCACAATACGCCAAAATGTTTTCTTCCCCATTGCTTTGGTGATATGTGTCTCCATGAAACCTAAAATATTAAACCTTATCACCTATTATTTAGTAGTGAATATCCTAGTCATTGACAGTAGGACATTGACAGTAGGATGGTGTCTTAGCTTACTAGACAGTAGATACTTTGCACTGCAACATTTCTGACATTTTTATCTGAATAAATATTAATGACGTTTAGTATTTCTACTTAAGTTATTTCAAAGTTAAACAAAAGAATTAGCTAATTTCTCTCTCTCTTTTATTTAAGCAAATGACACCAGGTAACTAGATGATAGAATATAATGATCTTATCGTACATTCATCCCCTTCATAATAGACAATCACTAATTTGTTTTTGTACTATGCTTTTTTATTACAGTTATTATTATTATTATTTTAATAGTAAGAAGTAAATAGACATAAGTACTAACTGGAAATAATTGGTTTAAAAGTTGAACCATAATTTTTCAGATATGTTTGAATATTAAATCTCAAACTTTTTATAATCAATTTATTTAAATTGGGGTTAAATATTTTTGTTTGGGTACATGGATTTGAGAAGAAGATATATTGAATAAATGAGAAGAAAATTTTAAAAACTTATTAATAGTGAAAAATATGAAGATTTATGGTCAAAATGTCTTAAACTATTCATTATTTCAAAGAGCCAGTAGTTAGCACAGAAAATGTGAGCTTTCAATTAGATCTGCTAAAAAAGGCAGATGGGTTAATTGGGACAGGAGTCCCTGAACTTCATGATCTTCAGCAATTTCCTGGGTAAGTTGCAGTTGAGAGATGTCATGAGCAGGCAACTGAGAAATGAATAATATATGAAATAAATTATGTAACTCATACATTTATTTTTCCTTTTTATGTAAAGAAAATATGTCAGTTTATGATACAATAATCTTTTTTTTTTTTTTTTTTTTTTTTTGAGACAGAGCCACAAGCTTGTCACCCTGGATAGAGTGCTGTGGCATCACAGATCACAGCAACCTCCACTTCCTAGGCTCAAGCAAGTGTCCTGCCTCTGCTTCCCAAGTAGCTGGGACTACAGGGGCCCACCAAAACGCCTGGCCACTTATTTTTGGTTGCAGCCATCATTGTGGTTTGGCAGGTCCGGGCTGGATTCGAACCCGCCAGCTCAGTTGTATGTGGCTGGCACCTTAGTCTATTGAGCCACAGGTGCTGAGCCATGATACAATAATCTTAACACATGTAGTAATAAAGAGTCAAGGGAGATTTGAAAATCTTATATGCTTATATCATCATTATGTTTTACCCGTTCTAAACAATCTAAATAATACAGAAAATTCCCTCATTCCTACACCAGCCCAACTACAATCCTTCAATCATTTGCACTTTATCAGAATTAAATTACTTCTTCTCATGCAATATTCTCTGCTATATGCTTTGTAAATCTACCTTGACAGTAAGTTTTCAATGCTTGGGATGGAAGGGCACAGAGGTGGAAAGTAGAGGATAAGATAGGATGGCTGAAGTGAGTGGGGGAAATGAAGATAAAATGAGTCTATTTGGAATCTTTTATTTGACCTCTAAATCTGTATATTTTTTTTTTACTGAATTAAGATCCCAAATATTAAATATAGTCATAACTTAATCAATTATAATGTATGCAGGTCAGGGGAAAAAGAAATAGAAACTAATGTTGAGGATGGAGCAAGATGGCACCCGAGTAACAGCTTCCTTGCAACTGGGCACGGTGAGACT
>CAUYON010012801.1:0-23769 GCA_963573935.1 Arctocebus calabarensis
CATCTTAGAAGGGTACAGGTGAAAATTACTAAATGTAGAATATAAATGTTTTCATATAGTGATTAAAAGACCATGAAGGCTATGTTAAATAGTTCAATGAAAATATTTCAGAATGTATATAAAGTCAGCACATTGTGCCCCATGATTGCAGCAATGTACACAATTATAATTTAATAAAAAAAAAATGAGATCATGAAAATTCTAGAATTAGATAATGGTGATGTTTGCACAACTTTGTAAATATATGAAAATAGCTGAGTTGTATACTTTGAGAATAAATTTTATGGTTTGTGAATTATAACTCCATTTTTAAAAATGAAAGTTTAAGCATCTGGAAAGTCTGGTACTATTAGTATTAGCAAAGTACAAAGCCTGAGTGATAGTAGGCCTTTGATAAATACACGCCAGTGACTTGAACATTTTCTCCTATGATTTTTTTAAGAGCATTGTTAAACAGTTTGATGAAAACATTTCAGATTGTATATGAAACCAGCACATTGTACCCCTTGATTGCACTAATGTACGCAGCTATGATTTAATAATAAAAAATAAATAAAAGCACTTAAAATATTTGAAATTGTTAAATGAAAGTTGCTAAGGCTTAAAATAGTAGTAATGCCATAGCATTAATTGATCTTAATAACAAATCTTTTCTTGACAGGAAGAGAAAAAGCCCACATAAGTTAAGATTTCAGTGAATAATTTTAAGGTTTATTGCACTTGTAATAATATGGAAGTTTCAATCTTCAGGACAGCATTTGATTACTCCCATTAAGATTCTGTCTTTCCTTTCTTATTAAATTAACTTGGTTAGTATTAGATACAAAATTGGGAGTAGAATTTATAATTGGAATATATTCTTAGAATTTAGTGGCCTGAATACTTATTGAACAATTAAATCTAAAAATTGAGATATATACTGCCTTGGTAAATGATAATGATGAAATATTTTCTGCTTTGTAAGGAGAATCGAAAATTGCTGTAATTAGTTTCTTTTCCCTTTTTACTCCTTTCTGTCTCCCTTGAGACACATTGGTTTCCCAAGTTATGAATTCAGTTTCTTTTGTTTGTTTTAGCCACTTAGTTTTTCTTATTATGTACCTGTTTAATTTTTAATTTCTCATTAAAAGTAAATATGGCTAATTTAGCTATCAATATTTCAAGAAACCTTCCATTTCTATCATGACCTTGATGTAGTTCTGTCTAGTGTGCATTACTAAACAGTTAAAATGCTGTTTTGGGGTCAGATAGTTCTAGCCAGGTAACTTATCAATACACTTTAAATCGATCAGAGGTTTATTTGTATAAGGTAGGGATAAATATAGTAAACACTACACAGAACTGAAAATCCTAAGCGAAATAATATGAATACTGCTCTGGGAAAAATTATTACAATTACAGGAAAAATATTTAAAGATTAACATACAAGTATTCAGGCCTTCTTAGTCTCATTTATTGTATAATGAAGAAATATGTTGATACATTAAAAATACTTATCTTGAATCCCTTGAGAAATACAGTAGTACATCTATACCCATGGGTTCCACATTCATGGATTCAACCAACCTCAGTTGGAAAATATTTGGTGAAACAATGGGTGGTTTCATCTGTACTGAACACAGACTTTTTTCTTGTCATTATTCCCTAAGTAATACAGTTTAGCAATTATCAACATTTACATTGTATTAGATATTATAAGTAATCTAGAGATGATTTAGAGAATACTAGAGTATGTGCATGGATACATCCTACACCATTTTATGTGAGGGGCTTGAGCATCCCTGGATTTGGCAGCCAGGGAAGGGAGTCCTAGAATCAATCCCCCATGGATACTGTGGGGCGGCTGTGCAGTGATGGAAAAGGCTGGTGAATATCAGAGGGTAAACACAGAATCCAGTCCAGCTACCTGGATTCTGTGTTATGAAGGTGGCCTAGAGTAAGATAGTGGCCCCAGAGCTAGAAAGAAATAGGATTGATAAAAACTATTCAGGAGAACTAACAAAACTTAATGGATAGGATTTGGGAGTAACAGGGTAATGAGGACAAAGGACATGTCAAGAATATTTCCTACACCTGTGACCTCAGATTTGTGTTCTGAGATGAGGAACATGAGAGGAGGGAGCTATGTAGAACCATGCAGTGTCCTGTCTTCGGCATGTTGAGTCTGTGGGGTAGGATGTGCTAGGGGTATGCAGGGACTGGCTTTCTCTTGAGCTCTGGTCACTGGCTTATGTTCTGGGTACAGGTGAGAATACATAAACCACTTCTAAACCAAACTGAACATATAGATTTCAAGTTCATGGGTAAGTTTATCAGGGCCTGGGCTGTGCTGTGTCTCCGGCCCCGACCTGGGGCCTTGTCAGAGCCGGGACGCTAGGTCTCTGGCCCTGGCTCACTCAACTTCTGGATGCTGACCGCTGTGCCAGCTTACTTGGGGTAGGTCTCGTTTGGGTCTCGGGTGCCAAAGCACCTTAGAAGTTACAATCAATATTAGTAGGAGTGAGCATCTCAGCAGCAATCTTAGTAGGAGCACCGATCTGGTGTCCTCTGAGCAAGAAGTGGAGCCAAAGGAGGAGCCTAGCAGGAGCCTCCACTAGCTTCTCCCAAGGCTAAGTGATACACCATAGGTGTGGAGACTGCTATGCAATAATGTTGGTGTCCTTGTCTCATGCTCTTACGCGCTCTTGAATGAGAGACCAATGATGTTAAATAAATCCCTTCCCCAATCCCTTATTGCCAAGGTGTTTCTTTCCAGGTGTCTCCTACATATTCCCCCTTTTTGTGTATCTTAAAATAGTTGCAACGGGGACCATTCAACTGTTCTTCTAACTGAAATTGTCACGATTCTTATTTCTGTCTCTCCTTTTTTTTCTTTTTCCGAAGATCTTACTGCTTTCACCGCCTTTTGCTACTTCTGCCTTTAGTCTGCATTCTCCTACACTCTACAATTTCCAACATACACACCAATGGCAACTCTAACCCCTGCACACAACCACACACTTTTTACTTTTTAATCTCAAACCTTTTATACTTTCTGCATCTCATCTATTGTAAATTGTGTTAACTGGCGAACAAAGGTCCCACTTTCCTCGTGGAGTGTTCCCGTTGCTATCTGAATTGTAGTTAACGGACGAACAAAGGTCCCGCTTTTCTTGCAGCCCTTGCTAGTTGAATTATAATGAATGAGGACTCTCCCCCCATTACAATGAATGGGAACTGTAACCCTGGTGTCCCATCGGGGACTTATGCACAACCAGATAGGGACCCTATCCCTGGCATCCCATCGGGGGACTCGTGCATAACCAGCTGAGGGCACTAACCCCTGAGCACAACCACACATTGTCCGCTTCTTACAAACTTCCCACAGACTTCCTATACTTCTCGTCCTCTTCCTTCAAACTCCTCATACTTCCTATACTTCTCATCTCCAAACTCCCTATACCTCCTATATTTCTTATCTCAAACTTCTCACATTTGTTGTATCAAACTTCTTAAACTTCTTATTCTTAACAAACTTCTTACATTCTCTTTTTCATTCTTCAAAATTCCAACACTTTTACCAAAGTTCCCAACACTATGCCACAATTTCACTTATGGTATTTAATTGCTAAAGGCTTCACTTAACTCTCACTACCTTTCTTTAAGCAGTTTCTTTTCCTCACAAGTCTTAGCTTTCTTGTAAGACTTCACTTCCCCTGTTGTTTCTCCACCAGCCCCCTTAATAATACTCTTTCTGTCTCAATCCTTCTCTTTCAAACAGAACTCTTAATTGCCAGTAAGGGATTAGGGGTGTTGATCCGACTCCAGAAGTACTTCCTGCTGACAATGGGTGAAGATGTAGGGGAAGGCAGTTAAAGGTTCCTTTCCTATCATCTACCAAAAGCTACTCCCGAATATTTCCTTTTTCGGTCCACGTCCACTATCCGATCCTCTTCGCCATTTGTTGGGCCCCAACCTAGGGCCTCGTCGGAGCCGGACTGTAGGTCTCCAGCCCGGCCCACTCAACTTCTGCACGTGGACCGCTGCGCCAGCTTTCTCAGGGTAGGTTTTGTTCAGGTCTCAGGTGCTGAAGCACCTTAGAAGTCACAGTCAATATTAGTAGGAGCGAGCATCTCAGCAGCAGTCTTAGTAGGAGCACTGACCAGGAGTCCTCCAAGCAAGAAGCAGAGCCAAAGGAGGAGCCTTGACTACCTTCTCCCAAGGTTATTTATACAAATGATGCACTACAAGTGTGGAGACTGCTATGCAATAATGTTGGTGTTCTTGTCTCCTGCTCTTACGTGCTCTCGTGCTCTTTAGTGAGAGACCAATGATGTTAAATCCCTTTCCCAATCCCTTATTGCCAAGGTGTTTCTTTCTAGGTGTCTCCTACAAAGTTGCTGTAAATGTTGATGCCTCTGTGGTCTCACCACTGCACACTAACAATTTCTGTGTGTATGATGGGCAGGACATGAACTTCATTGTATAGTCATTGCTCACTTACTGTGATCCATTTTCCTTGGTGTTCCTACATCTGTACCTGCCTGGCTCACAAGATGAAGTTGAAGATTTGATCTTTACATGGACCAGTTGGATTCTTCTGGGTTACCTTGTTAAGAGGCTGCATCCCTCACTTGTATGACTGACTTGATAACTTATTAGGAAGGAAACCGGGCTATAGAGTTGTTATGAAATTGGACTGATTTATCTTTGCTACTAAAAGCTTATGTTCTACCTATTTAATGGTACTCTGTTTTTGAAATAGAGCCCAAAAGATATTTATGCATTCTCACATTGGCGATGGTCATATCTTCCTTTTCATTAAGTGTGTATTCATTGAGAAGTTGAACACCTTAATTTTTCTTTTTATTTCCTTAAACAAATAGAATTTTGGCCACTTAGGGGCTAGGATTATAAATTTTTATTCTTTGCTATACCTCCAGTGTTTGGTACAGAGACTTGCATGCATTTGGCACATGATAAATATTTATCAGATAGATGAGTAGAAGAAGTAATGGCTGAAATATTGCTCTGTGAGAAAGGATAATTCATTTCTGAGAAACCAAAACATTGGGCAGACTACATTCTTTCTATAAGATTAGGTCCTGAAACCTGCTAGGAAATCAAGGCTGAAAAATATAAATGTAGGAATCATTCTGATAAAAAGACTTATAGAAACCATGAGAAGGGAGATTCTTGAGTATATATAGCAAGGGAAAAACAGAGGAAGAGCGAACAGCATGCAAAGGGGAGTTGGAAGGAGGAGAGACGAGTTCAGAGAGCAAGGCGTCCCTTGGGAGCAGGGGCAGTCGGCAGTGGGGAAGTGGAGCTGGGAGGACAGAAAGGGTGCAAATGAAAAGAGACCTTTGGATTTGGCCAGAAGTAAGGGAAAGTGTAATATGAGCCTGGATACACAGTGGGCGGGAAGACTGGGAAATTCTATCTTTTTTTGTTTATATTCTTTATCTCCAATGATCCAATTGAGGGGGATCTTTTCTTAAGCAAGGATGTACCTGGTTTTTATTTTCTGTTGTATATGGCCCAGCATCTTAGGACACTGTTTGCACTGATGTTTAAGGTTTTATTTTGTGGCTTCTTATAAGCTGAGTCCATATTCTTCCACTGCTCCTATTATAGGTAATAATGTTTGATAGATATATATGTGTGTGTGTATAAATAAAATCAGGGGAATTGCAAAAAAGTCATAGTAGGTGGAGAAGTGAGCATTGACTTGAGTTCCATTGTGAAAAATATAGATCATTGCTCTAAAGTTATTTGGGAGTATTTCACTTGAAGCGTCATTGACTTTTCTAGTTTGTAAGAATGCTATAGAGCTACAATAATAACAACCCTTGTCAATAACGAAACTTGGGTTGTGCTAATATCAGGATGTGCATGTACGTTCATGTGTGTGTATGCTAATTACGTATGTGTGTATATGTGCGTATGCACACACATACTTACATGCATACTTTTTCTGGGCATTGCTTTGGTGTGATTGATAATCAGAATTCATTTGGGGGTATAGGAAGTACATTTGAACCTTATTAAAATGCTACTATTTGCAAAGGAAATAATTTTCACATGAATGAGATTACTTTATAGAAATGAAAATAGTAACCACCATTTATTCAGCACATTTTTTTCCTTCTCACAGTAACCCTGGCAAAGACGTGTTATCATTCCCAGTTTACAGTGAAGAAATTGAAGTTCAGAAAGTTTAAGTGATTTGCTGTCCATCACAGAACTGGTAAGTAGGAGGATCCTGCCCTTCTTTACTCTAAAAGCCATGCATTGTCCAGTGTGCTGTCTAAGTTAGAATCCTCACAGTATTAGAGTAAGTTACGTATTTGGTTTGAGGGCCAAGAAATCTCCACGCAGAAAACAGAAACCGCTAGGTGAGAACTTTTTAAATATCCTGTCCCTAATGTGCCTATTTATCCATATCTACCTGATATATTTTTTCTTTTTGTTAAAAATAAAAGGATCTTTCCTCCACACACTTGATTATTTTTAATCACTTTCATCTTTAGTCTGTATCCCTGTCACCATCTTTTTTTATTAGCTTTTTCCCATGAGCATAAACGGTTCCCTCCTGTCTCAGTCCTTTTAGTATTGCCATAAAGGACTACATGAGGCTGTGTAATTTATTAAACAGAAAGAAAAGGTTTATTTAGGTCACAGTTCTGCTGGCTCTAAGTTGTACTTGATGTTAGCCAAAGACCAAGAGGCAGTGCTGTAAGTTTAACATTAGGCATCTGGTGAGAGCCTCAGGCTGCTTCCTCTCATGGTGGAAGGTGAATGGGAGCTGCCCCCTCAGAGATCACATGGCAGGAGAGGAAGCAAGAGAGACTGGGGAGGTGGGGGGCACCGCTCCCTGGGAGGGCGTTAATCTATTCGTGAGGTATCCGCCCCTGTGGCCCAGATACCTCCCATTAGGCTCCACCTCCTACTTCAAGGATCACATTTTAGCACGTGATTTGGGGAGGCAAACATCCAAATGATAGCACTCCCCAAAGCAGATGCCTTCTTTATGAGGAGCTGCATAACAGACTGCACCAAGCCTGTGGAGTAAACCAAGTCCCGTTTCTTCAGCACAGTGTTCTGTGGATCAGCAGGCAAGGGTGGGCTCAACTGGACAGCTTTGCTTCCAGGGCAGTTGCTACCTAATGACCAGGACCATCAGGGTGACTGGAGTCTGTCTTTCTTTCATCATCCACCAGGCTGGCCCAGACTTGTTCACATGGTTACTGCAGAGGTTTTAAAACAGAGAAGTCTATAGATCATCTCGAGGTCTAGACTCAGAGCTCATGTAGTATCACTTCTCTGCACTCTGTCAGCCAACGTGTGTCCCAGTGTCAGCCCAGGTCCAAGGGCTGGGGAGGAAGACTACTGAGCCATGGAGCTTCCTCTTGTTCCCTGCTCCATAACTCCAATCCACCCTTCAAGACAGCCATGTTGCCACCTCAGGGTAATTGGGGGCCTGTGCTCTGGGTTTCCTCCTGCTGACTTTAGAACATTATATGGCAGTTGGTAATTTACTTCTTAGTGGAAAGTGAGCCTCTTAAAAAATAAAGACTGTGTTTCCATCTAGGATTTGGCACATAGTAGGTAACTTTTAAAAGCTAAAGTGTTTTCAAAATAAAACAGGCAATTGATAACTGGTAATATAAAAATTGGAATAGAAGATAATGAATACTTGTATCTTAAAACTTGCTTGTTGACTTTAAAAATTTTGGAGCAAACTCATTGTAATATATCAAAATCAAATATTTCTTTTAAAAAATGGAGCAGATAAAGAATTCTGGCCAGGAGTGTGAGTAGAAATCATTATTTAATAACTTTGTTGTTTTTTCACACTATCTTTGTTGGTTTTTCTTTAGGTTACAAGTTTGTTTATAAAGAAAATCAGTTATAGTTTCATGACTGTGTTTGTCAGGGAAATCATACCTGTTCATTAAGTGGTTCAGTAGGATGTAGGACAACATTTCTATTTTAGAACGTAAAATGAAGGAAGAGTGTCAGCGAGCATCCTGGGTGTTCCTCTGGAAGACAGTGAACATAATATTTCTGTTAGAGTGGGAAGTAGCATCTATCTGGTATGACCTCATCTTTAAGTGATTATGTCTTACCAATTTGGTAATTCTTCATTGAAAGGTTTTCACGTGTGTTTTTTGCTTTAGGTTCAGCTGTCTGGATACCTCTCCGGACACCTAAAAACTGATCACATTTTTTCCTTGACGGGGCTTTTCCTGAGCTAGCCATGCAGCGCAGATCAAGAGGGATCCATAGCGGGCTTCTTCTGCTCCTCTCTCAAGTCATCCATGTTGGGATCAACAACATTCCACCTGTCACCCTCGCAACTTTGGCTCTCAACAGCTGGCTCTTCCTAAACCCCCTGAAGCCGCTGCGCTACTCCTGCCTCAGCGTGGAGAAGTGCTACCAGCACAGAGACTGGCAGCGCTTGCTGCTTTCTCCCTTCCACCACGCTGACGACTGGCACTTGTATTTCAATATGGTGTCCATGCTCTGGAAAGGAATAAATCTGGAAAGGAGACTAGGAAGTAGATGGTTTGCCTGTGTCATCGCCACATTTTCTCTCCTCACTGGAGTGGTGTACCTGCTCTTGCAGGTGGCTCTTGCTGAATTTGTGCGTGAACCTGAGCTCAGAAGGAACTGTGCTGTGGGTTTCTCAGGTGAGGCTGCCAGTTTTCCAAGGTGGCATGTGTGAAGGCAGCCAGGGAGTATGGCTGCTGTCGTTTATGAAGTGTGCTGAGGGGACTAAATCTGAGTGGTTGAGGGTGCTGGCGTTTTGCTGATTGGAATGCAGGAGGGGCTAGTTTTTGCTGTTTCATGTTATGCTGACGATCACTTTTGGATAATCTAGACGAGGCCTGCTGAGCAGTGGTTTTATAGGACAGGCAATATTAGAGGCGTGCACCAGCCCCCTCGGTAGGGCCGCAGAGAGGCACACAGGTGTGTTTGTAATAAGGAGTTCTCAAAATGACACACACACCCGTGACGGAGGTTCACATGCCCTGGTTACCAGCTCGACGGGGTCTGGTGAGACGCAACAGAACACACTGAGTAGGCAGCTAATTACGGGAAGCAGGTTGGTTACTTCCAGGATGCAAAGGACAACAGGAGATGGAGATTCCTTGTCAGCCAGTCCCCGAAGGCTCAAAAGCTGCCTGGGGCTGATGGAGTCTTGACTCTATGTGCCCCATGTTGTAAACCTAGGGAGCACCTGAGTCACTGGCTGAAGCTTTGAGGGACGTCCTGTGGGGGGAATGAGCAGGGCTGATTTGGCTCATGAGCTCATCTTTATCTTGGGGTGCCGCATTTCTTGCACGTTCCATAGTCATCCTTGAAATCTACAAATGAGGGAGTGAGCAGAGAACTACACAGGTCCAAGACCACCTGGAGAGCTGTCCTGCATTTCCTGTGAGTGACTTCATTAGAGTAAGAGCTACACCCTGTGCTGGCTGCCCACAGTCACTCTGCGTAACTTATGCTGTTTAATTCACATGGCAGATCCACAGGACATGGCATAGTCTTGATTCACAGCCGAGGAAGCCAAGACCCGTAGAAGAGACATTACAAGCTCAAAGTTACACAGCTAGTGAGGGGTCCAGCGAAATTTGAATACAGTCTGCGTGACATTGACTATATGATGCTTTGTCTCTCATTTTTTTCCTCACTAATTCTTTACTTACAGATATTTCATGGGGCTGAAATTGCCTTCAGGATTTAAATTAGGTATTCTAAATATTAGAATGTGATGGAGAGGAAGGACGTAGGCCTGAAAAAAGGATATCAGATCCTTCCCTCTCCCTCCCTTACCACCCGTCCCCCTTTCCTCCAAGGTGCCCCTCCTGCATCTAATTGTGGGGTAAGAAAGACTGTATGCCCTGCCTCCCACAGAGATTAGAAAAATACATGCTACTGGGATTTTTTTGCTGTGTTCAAATTTAAATAGCATAATATTAACTTTTAAAGTGTACAGTTTAATACCATTGTTGGTGTTTTATTCCCATTTTATGTGTTGTATGTTTAGTAGCATGCCGAAAACTAGTGTGGATTTCCATATTAAGGACCATCAAAAAAAGGCGTGCCTTGAACATTTTCTCCTTACCAAGGAATAGAGTATATTTTAAAGCAAAGTTGGATATAAACAGATAATCAATTTCACTTTTTAGTTCGTTTTCTTTGTGAATAGT
This sequence comes from Arctocebus calabarensis, assembly GCA_963573935.1. Lineage (NCBI taxonomy): Eukaryota > Metazoa > Chordata > Mammalia > Primates > Lorisidae > Arctocebus > Arctocebus calabarensis. The sequence continues at coordinate 10,200 of CAUYON010012801.1, forward strand.
GGTTCTTTCCACATTTGGATTGTTGATATTTGTGTGTTCTTTATTTCCTTTTAGGAGTTTTGTTTGCTTTGAAAGTTCTTAACAACCATTATTGCCCTGGAGGCTTTGTCAACGTTTTGGGCTTTCCTGTACCCAACAAATTTGCTTGTTGGGCCGAACTTGTGGCCATTCATTTATTTTCCCCAGGGTAAGTGTTTACTCTCAGAGAATAAAAGTGAAAAACCCAGTGTTTCATAGAGAAAGAGTTGCAACAAGAATGGGGTAACGAATTGTTTTTTTTACAGTAAAGTTTACTCTATTTATAAGGACAGAATCAAGCTTAATAGTTCTGATAACAGACATTCCTGGGTTTGAATCCTGTTGACTACTGAGCTTTTATTTTGGGGATGTATCTGAGTTACAGTTTTCTCACCTTTTTTTTTTGTTTGCAGTTGTTGGTCGGGGCCGGGTTTTTGAACCTGCCACTTCCAGTATATGGGGCCAGCGCCCTACTCCTTTGAGCCACAGGCACCGCCCCAGTTGCCTCACCTTTTAAGTATGAATAAGAGAACCTAATGTATCTATTTGGGGATCAGTATTAACCAGCCAGTCAGCTAGTTAATTCTAATAACTAGTAATCCAAAGAGGCACATAGAAACACATGAGGATAAAACCCCACAAGGTGTGTTCTAATGCATTTAAGCCAAATTAGCTTGGTAAATAGAACTCCTTAAACAAAAGGCTTTAGTCAGAACCTGGTATATAAAATGGATCAACTCTGAACTTTTTTGGGTTGAGGGGAAGCTTGAGGCCCTTTTCACCTTATTCCTGGGTGGCTGCCTCAAAGGCACCTCCACAAAATCCCAGGGCTCCAAGGAGCACTGTTTCAGAACTGCTGATCTCCATGAATCCTTTCCTTCTCTGACGAGGACACGGGGTCTCCTCAGACAGCGTGTGGTGGACATGGGGCTGGTGAGGGAGGATTCAGGCCTCCTGAGTCCTGCGCCTTCTCTCCTTGGTTCCTTGCTCTGCTTTTTGTTTAGAGAAAGGAAGATGAATTGTGTTATATTTCTGCCTCTGCCCCCAGCTTTACTTCCCTTACTCTGCATTATGCAACATGGAAATGCCTGCTTTGCTTCTTTATTTTTATTGGGGAGTGGGACACCACGCCACTGCAGGAAGATCCAGAAAGGAGGAGGAGTATGTCTGTTTGTTTTAGTTTTTGCTCTTATTCTTTTTAGATACGAGCTTTTGTTTGGATTTTATTTGTGTGTCTGTCTATTTGGATATCTTATTTTAGAATATTCTCGTTGGGCTGTGTGTCAGCTGGTAACCTCAAATCCTGCTTTCATGCTAATTTGCCATCGCAGGCAGCCATTGGCCTATAATTGGCAGTGATGTAGCCCCTGAGTACCACTTATTTACAATTGTATTGCTACTTGTGGCAGCTCAGAGTGGAAAGCCTAACAAAATCTTCAAAGTTTTCTCTGAATAAAGGTCTGATAAAGTCTGCACCTTGTTTGAACAGCCCTCTTCGTACCTCGTCAGGCACTGCTCCACATGACTTTGTTCTCTGTGTAGAGGATAAGCTTTTGGATGTAATGGGCGACACTCAACGTTAATATAAAAATCACTCCCTCTGGTACTTGAACTTGTATCTTGTCATGAATCCGTTAAATAACAGCACTTTTGATATTCTCATGCAGCTATTTAGGAAGAGCTCATCATGCATTTTATTTTATTTTTTTTAGCCCCCACCCCACTTCACCTGGAAAAGGCATCATTGCATTTTTTTGTGTAATATGCTTATTCTGTGTGGGGGATCTGATATTCTGAGCCTGAAAATTAAATGAAATTTCCTGTCTTTGAAGTTTAAAAGAATAAGTGTTTTGGTTTTTACAACTTGACTGCTTTGGATGAAAACTTCTAATTTTCAAGCTTCTGCGTATGCCTATGTCCAAATAAAGACTGAGCTGACCCCTGGTCCAGGAAACCCGAGCAGTGAGGCCTTCTTTGAGCTGAATCTGGGAAGCAAGAGTGTAACTAGAGCTCTCTTTGCTCTGGGTGGTTGTCAATTAGAATTTTCATTGGGAAAACATTAAATGTTTAGAACAAAGCCTGCTTTATTGCAGGATTATATGAGCTATCCTTTGGGAAGAAAAAAAAAAAAAAACTGCCAAAGCAAAGGGTTTGGTGACCTCTGTGTTTTATGAAAGCCTTGGAATTAGTAGTGTCCCCCAGTTGTGGAGTTTCACGAAGGAAGGCCTCTCTAAACAGGCAGCCGTTAGACATGGTGAGGGGTAAGAGTGGCGTGGACTTGACTGCCAGTGAGGACATCACACTCATTTATCTGCTGCCTTTACTTTTTTCACTTCTCCAATGTTTTATTTCGGCGGTCGCTATGCTCTCACCATATTTCCATTTCCTTCTGTTTCCTTGGACCCTGTCAGGTGGTTGTGTTTGAGGTGTCCCTGCTCCAGAGGTGGCCTGGGAGGGAGATGTGCCAGCTACTCCGGAGGCACCTCCTTAACACACTGGGCTCTTGGCCTCCCCACCCTCCACCCCCCAACACTCTGTTGTCAGAATAAGGGGGATCTGATGCCCAGTTTTACTTTCCAGCTCTAACTTATGAACCTCTGTCTCTTCTCACTTGAGCCTTAGGCTGTCTAGGCAGAACACTGAAGCTCAGAGAAGCGAGTGTTCCCCGCAGTAAGACAGCCGCTCCCTGACTATGCAGGAGGACAGGGGTCAAGTGTGAGGGATCCCAGTCTCACCCACTAGCTGTGGGGCCCCAGACACGTCAGCTCTCCTGGCCTTAGTTTCCTCATCTATAAAATGGGGATATTACTTACCTTTTCTGTTAATAAGTGAGATTTAAGGAGTCATATGAATTATCTCTTTGTAAACAATAAAAAGAACTTTTCTTTTATCATGAAATAAATTACTGGAAGTGTACATCTCTCCTGAATCATACTTAATTTCTTTTCTTCCTAAAATTAGGGAAAAATTTTAAGGAGAAATCAGCTATTACTTAATTTTATTTGCTTGGTTACTATTCCCCACCTCCCTTTGCTCTTGCTTGATTTTATCATCCTGAATGATGATTAGCAGTCTAAATATATCCATAAGCCACTGATAAGAACTAATTCAGCAGGTCAGGCATTTGAGCCCTAGGAAATTATAGTTGACCCTTGAACAATGTGAGGGTAGGGGCTCTGGCCCCTTTGCGGTTGAAAATCTATGTATAATGTTTGACTCCCCCAAAACTTAATTAATAGCCTGTTGTTGACCAGAAGCCTAATGAATAACATACATAGCTGAGTAACATGGATTTTGTAGGTTACGTATATTATATACTATATTCTTACAATAAAGTAAGCTAGAGAAGAGAGAACATTGAGAAAATCATAAGTAAGGATCCTATAATTCCTTTATTGGGTATATATCCTGAAGACTTAAAACATGTTTTAATTTTTTTTTCCTGTGTGTATGACAGAGAGAGGGAGAGAGTATTATATTAAGGTATAAAGCTACTACTTTTTATTGGCCTAATATTTTATTTTGAAAATGTTTAATACTAAGAAAACACTTCGGTGAATACAATTATTATCTTAAGAGAAAGTAATGCTAGGTATCATTTTTAGAAACAAAAACTCTTGCTTTGTTTGTCTGGTTTGTGGTTTGATTTCAAGGGGAAAAAGGGCACCATTCAAGCTTCATTTGAACCATTTTACCAATTTACCAGTAGATTAATGTTAAATCCTCCTATGTTTGAAATTCTGACCGTTTACTTTTATTTTGTTTAATCAGAAAGTATTTAAAATTACACCATTTAGCCTTCTAGGTTTCAAATCAGCTCATTTGCCAGCAGGCTGTCCTGCATTGGGGTCTGGCAGAAACAGACATTGCCTGGTAGAATATCAAAGTTTATCAAGCCACAGGAACTACATAGTCTGAAATTTTCCTCATTACTCCCTATCCCACATCCCTACTCCCACTCTAAAAACTGGTAATACAATCCAGAAAAGAAACTTGGAGTTACTAAGTCAAAAAGAGTGTTCAGAGACTCAGAAGAAAGATCAATTCAAACTTGTTAATGGATCTCAAACAAAACACTCATCACTATGATGCTAAAAAATCAAAACTGAGGAAGTCAGCTTGCAGACACACACACACACACACACGTGTGCCACAATTCTCACTGAGGTCCCATGGCCAAATTGATAATTATATTTCATTCTCACAGCCAAAGAATGCAATTGCTAGTAAATATTTGAAGTAGTTATTAGAAAGCACTCAAAAAAAGAAAAAAAAAAAGACATGAGGAAAACTCCAGATCTTCCCTCTGAAAATCTCTACTTCAAAAACAGGAGCTTTGATTATCTAAGTGGTAGGCTCAGAATTTGGCATTTGCTAACATCTTAAAAGAGCAAATTCCTCACAGTAACTTCTAACTTTCAGTATACTAGTATATTTCAAAGAGGAAGAAAATAAAAATATCTACAGAAACCATGAACTGTATATGGAAAAAATACTGAATGTATTTATATGTTTTTAATCAACTTTCAAATATTAAAACATACACCATATTTTATTATTCTTACCTTTCCTGATCTCAAACTTTAGCAGACCACTTCTAAATGGAAAAGAAAAAAGCCCAAGTATAAATAGTATATGTAGCTCAACTGCAAGCTTTAGGTTTTGAATACAAAATACAAGAGGGAAGAAATATCGATCATCATTGATACATGAAATAGTGATATGTCATCAATCACTTTTCTACCTTGCACCTATAAAGAAGCTCTTAGATGACCCAGGAGCCTGCCTCTTGCTACACACCCTCTGCCTCTCCTACCCACTTTCAAGGAAATTGACCCAAATCTTTGAACACTGGGAAAATTTCCAGAGAAAATATTTTTAGTACTGTAGCAATAGGTTTTCATTTCTTCCTTTAGCAATTATAATGATAACATCTTGAATTTGAAATGTCTTTCTCTTAAAGCATTTGCACATACTGTTTTTGGTTTTATTGTTAATAGATTGCCCAATATGGCCCATGACACACTTTAACCCACTGACTCACTAGTAGAAAAAAGCAGGGCCTAAGCCTCCCACAGGTGTAGCTGAAGTTCATCCCACTAAGTTACACATTGGCCAATGCACTGGTACCCGCCTCAGTGAGAGAGTGCAAGGGCCTGGAAGTGAAGGTAGAAGGTCACACCATCTAAGGTAATCTTCCTGCTAGTTGCCAATGCTGGTTCTTTGTGGTGGAGCCCCTCTTGATCTTTAAAATTAGCTCCTTGATTTGCCCTAAGTAATTGTGACCTGAGGAAAACTGTCTGAGCTGTCACCCTGTGGGTCTAGCTTTATGTCTGGTCACTTGTCCACTTGGCCTTTGAACATGTCCAATCTTCATCACTTTTTCCCTCTACAGATAAGAAAGAGGAGGTTATCAAAACCTGGGTCAGGAAGCCGAATTGCATAGGCAATGAGTAGTTGGACTTCTGTTTCCTTTTCAACCTCAATTTTTTGAATATAGAAAAAAATTGGTTGGACTGATTGAGGGTTTCCAGGATTCTGGTGGATTCAGATGGATTCATCAGACTGCTAAGCCAAGACTGGGCAGAACAAGAGGATTAATTGCACAGACGGGGGTAGCTGTAGGTTTTGCTTGATATATCATGGATGTTCTAACGTTCTATTTTCTGAATACATACAAAGAACCTTTCTCTCAAGCTATCTGTAACTCATAACAATTTAGAAGACTACCATTTTTGTAAACTAAAATGAACGGTTGCAAATGACATATTTTTCTTCCTGCCTGATCCCTCCAACATTGGGAGACTCTGACTATTCTTAATTTCATGGCAATATAACACTGTTTTTCAACCTGTTTTATCAGATGGCACACTCAAACCTACAGTTAAACTTCCACAGCACACTTAATTATGTTGATAAAAAAAGTAATAAGAAAAGAATATACTTACTTTGCTTTGAACTTTCTTTGAAAATAATTAATGCTCCTTAAAATTTTTCTCCATAGTCCTAAAATCTCATCCTCTGTGAGGTCACCTCATCGTTACGCAGAGTGAGGACGCAGTACATGCAGGCCGACTTGGAGATGAAGGCCATGGCGTGAGTGATGCACCTTGGTGGCAGCTGAGGAAAGAACAGGTTCAATTTTTTAAAAAAGAAAAGAAAAGGTCAGCTGCAATAGCTGACACCTGTAATCCTAGCACTCTGGGAGGCGGAGGCAGGTGGATTGCTTGAGCTCAGGAGTTCGAGATCAGTATGAGCAAGAGTGAGACCCTGTCTCTACTGAAAACAGAAAAACGAGCTGGCTGTAGTGGCTGGTGCCTGTAATCCTGGCTACTAGGCAGGCTCAAGCAGGAGAATTGCTTGAGCCCTAGAGTTTGAGATTGCTATGAGCTGTGATGAAACCACAGCACTCTACTCAGGGAAAGAGTGAGACTCTTGTCTCAAAACTAACTAATTAAATGAATAAATAAATAAATAAAAACAAATGAAAGAAAATCAAGAGGCTCTAAAAATATTGTACTGAAATTTATATTGGAAAGGAAAGTTTTCATTTTTAGGGGTTAAGGAATTTTGAATAAGTCAAGTTAGCTCCAGATAATCTGTATCTGGGTAAACATGTGCCCTTAAGTAAAGCCTTCAGAGTCTTAACGTTTTTATTCATAAGGTTTCTTTCTTTCTTTTCAATTTTAACTCAAAACATGTTCTTTATGTATTATATGGTGAGGACCTAGAACACTAGCTGTTTACAAAAAAAAATACTGGGTGTAAGATTACCTCAGGGCTACAGCTACATGTAAACTCAGACTGTGGTAAGTCATATAAACATTTCAGTCTTTGTTTAAAACAAGTCATTTTTTACTGTATGCTTTTTTTTCTTTTTTCCTGGGCAGGTTGCCTCTCCCTGCCCTGTTTTCTTCTGTTTTATCAGTCTTTTTTATTGACGTAGCAGTTTCCTTCAACTTACAACTTGCAAGATGACTTGACAGAAAGCTGTTCCTTCCTGGGTCAGAAAAAGACAATGTGTCATATATTCTCTGCTTTTTATTAAACCATTTGGACATTTGGAAGCAGAGCCCAAACCTGTCGGCCTTCATGATCTAGGAAAAATATGCGTTGTTCTGTGGAGGACAAGGGAGGTCCCATCGTTATCCCTCCACTGCGGGGGAAGAAGTTTAATTTGCAGGGAGTCTGCCTCAGAGGGGGAGCACACAGCAATTACCAAAAAACAAAAACAAAGCAGAAGCCAGAGCTTCAGAGTAAAGTCGTCACATGTCCTCCACGTCTTTGAAAACCTGTTCAAATTCCATTTAATTTTGGACAGAAGCCTTAGATACATAGGAAAGGGAGAGTAACTTCCAGTCACAGGATCCTTAATGGATGGCGGCTGGGGACAAAGTATGGCAGAGATGTTTCTCAGCCCCTGAGTCCGGTTCATGCTTAACCTTCCTAGACAGAGGGTGTTTGCTGCTGCTGGTGTCCCGCCCGGGCCTGCAGGTGCAGTAAGGTGCCCCGTCTTCTAATCCGTACTCTCAGAGTAGCAGGCTCGCACCCTGGCAGAGGGCCCTGCATGATTCAGAGCGTTAGACAGACACCACGGAGGTCATGGGATTTAACCTGTGTTTTCAGTCAGCTGCTATTAAGCAACTGGAGAAAAAAAAATGCATTCTGGGGTAATCTGACACTTAAAGGGCCATAATAGACCTTCGCGGTTCAGTCCACTAAATCCACAGGTCAATTTTCAAAGCTTCAAAGAATCAGAAATGGGAGCCAAAATAGCAAATGCCTTTCCTTCTTTGTTCTAATGTGGAACTATGGTCTATGAAATAACCATACACAACACCAAAACACTAATGCCTTCAGCTCACAGAGGTATTTTCATCAACAGTGAACATCAGGGTTTCACGAAGCAGTAGGTCTATCAGGCATTCACCTTCACCACTGTCCCCTTTCTACACAGTGATCTGAATCCCTACTGATCCTCTAAAACTGCCATTGGACCCTGTTTCTGGACAATTTTATGAATCTCAGAGTTGGACCACAATTTTTATTCTGGTCTATCCCCTATATAGGATGTCACCTATATAGGATGTTAAAACACACCAAAGCCATCCTTGAGGATACTACCTTCCCTTATTAATCCCTGCAGATCAATATTCTCTCTTTTTCCCCTTTCTGCTTTGATACAGAGACTGGCTTCTGGATTGGTCTGTTGAATGTGACCTTTCACTTGTGAGGGGCCTGTATGCTGCAGTTCACATTATAAAAGCAAAACTCAAGTTTGGGAGTGTACACCACACACACACTAAAGTTTGCTGCATCAGTGTTTACTAAACTCTCTCACTGTCTATCCCTTCTCCTGACAGCTGAGCTCTGGCCTACATGGCACGCCACGTCTTGTAGATCTCTGAGACTTCAGATTCCCGCAGGCCAGACTTGGGATTCCAGGCAATTTCAAACCTTTGCTTTAAGGAAGTACAAACAGAATTTCCTGTTAAAACTATCCCCATGTACATCTTCAAAGAACAAAAGCCAGTGGATTTTCATCAGGCTCAGAGAAAATAGTGGCATTTGCAAAATTTGTTACAATTCCTTTGCAGCCCAGCTCTTCGGCAAAATCCTCTGGGTTATGTTTGGAGCGTCTGTAGACAAGATTTTAAATCACGGATTGGTTGTTTTAATTTAAAAGACGATTTCCTACTTAGAGCAGGGAACAAGATTACCACGGGCTCTTTGCACCTCAAAACAAACTTTATTTTAAGCCACACCTTTTGGTGAGGCAGATGAAAGAAGGCCGTCAGAGTTGGCAAGTAACGAATTCTGCAGTGGAACTTGATTCATGGCTTCTAATAAAGATATTTGAATGTTTCTGCCAAGTTCAGCAACAAGGCTTGCCAGAACATAGGATCTCAAGTAAGCCTACCCTTAATCTTGTGTGAGAAAAGAAAACAGGCCCAGCAGCAGCAAGGGCTCGAGATGAGAGTCCTTCCTTCTCTCAGTAAAGGTCAGCGGTGCTGCTGAGCAACAGCACATCAATCATACCTGGCAGGGCTCAGAGCATTCACAAGCGGAGAGGAAAGGGGGGGCCCGGCCAATGGGATATCTGTTTACACAGAAAAGTCCCTTGCGTAAATCACCTCCTTATTACATTCGTTTTTCCCAGTAAACAGACATAGCTTCTGATTATTACGTTTAACTGGGGAGGGAAGGATGGATGGGGATAGGCAACAAGAGTGATCAAAGTGATGGGCAATGAAAAACTCAAGTGCAGTTGGCTTTCAAGCATGTTTTGTATTCACACTGCAATGTGGGTGTGCCTGGCCTTCTGGGAAATTGTCTTTCAGATGAAACAGTAAAAGTAGAACTGGCTCAGGGAAGTTGGAAAGCTATTGTTGCCCACTCTGTGAGCTCAGCGTCTCCCGGTCACCTCACCACCTGCCAGAGATGGACGTCTCCTCTTCTGTCTTGGCGGGACAGAGTGTTTCTTGTTCCCTAAGGAGAAAATGAAAATGAGGATTTTCCAGGGAAGGATGATTTTAAATGATGACGAGGTCATGGCTTCCTAAGAAAATCAGTGGAATGAAAATCAGTTCGCTTCCCGGGACATCAAGACTTGCCACAGATTTTGGAGATAGTCATCACATACATGTGATCGTTGCATGCAGTTTGCAAAATGAGGTTGCTTCTGGAACTTGTACCTACACCCCTGCCCCACACTCTCCACACCCACACAGGTTGCCTATCTAAGGACTGAGGTGTGAGATGATCTGAGTCGTGGTGCCCAGCAGACAGACAGCAGCAACCAATACGATGATGAGAAATGAGACAGGGAGAGAAACCCCTAGAGCAAGCACACTTTACCTGGAAGCGAAACCTCTTCCCAATGCTGGGTCGGTGATATTACAGCAAAAAAACAAAAAAAAAAACTTTAGATTTATGTAACCTACACACTCTTCCCTTACACAGAGATAAACATGTTTGACAGGAGGGAAAAACTAAACGTTCACTTACAGAACTCTACCGTTAATGTGTCCACTTGAAAAAAGAGTTTTAGCATATGATGTCGAGGTTTTACGATGATTTCTCTAATGCCACATCCTTTGAATTATTGGGATGAGCTCAACAGAGTGCAGAGAAGCATTAAAGCTTGATTAGCTTTTCACCACAAACTGCATTTTAGTCAGAGTTGTTGTAGGAGGACAGACAAATACCAATGAAACTAATTCACAGATGGGGCTAAACACACTGGCTATGGAAAGCCATACTTTATCACCAAGCACAATATCTAGATAAGTGAACCATATAAAGTCAAGGGCAAATCAAAGTGAAAAATACTAGTTACACAAATTAAATTGTGAAAAGTATCTAATAATGGAACATTCTTAATTAAAAATTAGAGATTCATCTTTTCTCAAAAAATTAGAACTTAAAATTGAAAAATTAACCTAACTTCTTTTTTACCAATCAATGCAAAGGCAAAGAATGCAAAATTTTATTAAATTAGTAAGCCCTAGTAATGTTATAATTGGTATTGTTTGCTTGCTTCTTTATTTTAGCAAGGGCAGTGTATGTTTGTCAAGAACTCGTGAGATTATCAGTCGAATTCAACTTAACTCAAACTGGCATTTTTAACCAACATGAACAAATAATTGTTCTGAAGAAACAAATTTTAAAAAGCCAACAGATTTCACCTGTCCCTTCTAAGATGCACCATAACTGTGATCCCACCATTTACCCTCTCTCTACCTACCCTCCCCCTCTTTTTCCCTCCCTTACCCCTTTCCCTGTCTTCTTGTGCTATAGTTGGGTTATAGTCTTCATATGAAAGCTATAAATTAGCTTCATAGTAGGGCTGTTTACATTGGATACTTTTTCTTCCATTCTTGAGATACTTTGCTAAGAAGAATGTGTTCCGGCTCCATCCATGTAAATATGAAAGCGGTAAAGTCACCATCTTTCTTTAAGGCTGCATAATATTCCATGGTATTCATGTACCACAGTTTATTAATCCATTCGTGGATCGATGGGCACTTGGGCTTCTTCCATGACTTAGCAATCGAGAATTGGGTTGCAATAAACAATCTGGTGCAGATATCTTTGTTGTAATGTGATTTTTGGTCTTCTGGGTATACACCAAGTAAAGGAGTTATAGGATCAAATGGCAGGTCCTATTTTTAGATCTCTGAATATTGTCCAAATGTCCTTCCAGAAGGAATGCATTAGTTTGCATTCCCACCAGCAATGTAGAAGTGTTCCCTTTTCTCCACATCCACGCCAGCATCTCTGGTTTGGGGATTTTGTTATGTGGGCTAATCTTACTGGAGTTAGATGATATCTCAAAGTAGTTTTGATCTGCATTTCTCTGATGATTAAGGATAGTGAGCATTTTTTCATGTGTCTGAAGGAAAATATTTCAGATTGTATATGAAGCCCGCACACTGTACCCATTGATTGCACTAATGTAAATAGCTATGATTTAACAAAAAATTAAAATTAAAAAAAAAGATTTTGAATTTGGTTATAGCATATTTGATACATAAAGCTATTTTGGCTTCTTAAAAGATCTGTTAAGTTATAATTAATATTTTTTGTCTTCTGAAATATTGTTGAGCTTATATGTAATTCTTTAAGCATTGTAAACTTATTTTTTATAATCTGTGTGATAATTTTAAATATAGGACATTTGTCTGAGTCAAAAAAAATAATAAAAAGCCAAAAGAAATAGGAAAGTACAATTGTGTATTCACAAGCCCACAGTAGGTAGGAAATAAGCTGGAGGAAATCAAATGCTCCCTGACACAGTTGGCATAAACGTTGCCTGAAAGTATGATTCATAAGTCCAAAGTGAAAACAGATGTGACTGTTGGTCTGAAAAAGATCAATATTTATCCTATAACATACCTGGGACTTACTGTGATAAGTGGAGAACCGTACATTATTATAAGAGGAAGAAATGGTTTTTCTTTTTCAAAGAATGTTATCTTAGTTGTCCAAACGTTGCTCTAGAGAACCGAGATTGTACATCATGCAAACAGGCAGCACCGAGGGTATGAACAAGATAGGTTCTGTAAGTTTGTTCTTAAGTTGAACTTGCAAGTAGGTTGGTACACTAGTTGGTCATGTGCTTTTGCCCATGACCTATAATAACCTCCTTTTGGAAGGGTGAGTTGTATGTGAGCCAGATGTTTGTTACTTGGGGACTGCCTATATTTCTTCAGAAGACACTAATTTTGAAGATTGTTTTTCTTAAAATCTTTCCTCGTCACCGTATTGTAATAGGTGCACTTCAACTACAAATTTATATATTAAGCAGGCAAACAAAGCCATACATAGTCTCAAATGACTCACTTTGGACTTTGGAATGAATATATTATAGGGCTTTCAGGCCTATTTATAAATATACATATAAATATGTTAATATTGATACATTAAACTTTGCATATGTAAAGAAACAAGTTTGCAGGCAGAAGTAGTTGAACATTAGAAGTAGGAGAAAAGTATGATGTTGCACTTCTGGCTTGACAAATAAGGGCCGTGTGTCAGATAGTGCAGATAGCCTGGAGAAGATGGTGGTGGCCTTCACTGATAGTGAGGAATCAGAGAAGCCTCAAACAGGAATGATTTCTCCACAGAATTCTCCAGACAACACATCAGCCCAGCCTAGATTCTGATTTCAGCTCTGTGATACCCTGGTCAGAAAAGGGAACACGGGCATGCCACTGGCTGCGTTCAGAACATGTCACCCAAATACGGCACTTTGGCATATTGGCTGTTTTGAGCTGAAGTGACTTGAGACATAGCAGGTGCAAGAAGGGGTCTCTGGCCTCCCTATTTTTTCCTAAAAATAAGTCATAAAATTTCCCTATAGCAAGAAAGGAAGAGCATTTTTCTCCCTGGCCCTTGGGAGTTGACACAAAAATGGATCCATCCAAACAAACCTATTGAAATAACGCTTGTCATTCATCCGTTTTCCCATAAACTTCCTGGTCAATTTCCCACTTTTTACATCCCTACAGGTTTAAACCCCGTTTTCTTTTTCCTGTCTCTTCACCAAAGACTTATCAGTCTTTGCTTGGAAAAAAAGATAATAAGCTCTCAATCCTAACCACTTCTTTCATTCTTCATTCTTTTTCCATGTGAAGGTGAACACATATTTTCCAATTAATTTATTTTATGTCAGCTTAGTCTCAAGCTCAGCCCCCAAAACTAAGAGGGTGGAGGAAAAGCTTTTCCTCCTCTGTACACACAATACTGTTGACCTACAGAACTGTCCTACAAATGGATCTTCTATTAACCTCAAGGGCAGTTAACCATTCACTTAAAAATGTCATCAATCCACACACCTGGGCTAGAGGAACTCCTTGTAATGTCAATTCTGTGTTTACCATGTATTCCAAAACTAAATTACATTACCATCACAAATAAAACATTCAATAAAATAGCTGCCATGGAAAACTGATTTTGAATGGGACATTCCATAGTCCAGTGTTATCCTTAGCCATTGGGCTGGCTCAGCACACCTTCTATGCAATACCAGTCAAATAGAAAAGAGCCC